>SNQJ01S0003686.1:45166-71419 GCA_010110895.2 Picea sitchensis | reverse complement strand
GGTCAGCGATTTCCCATTGTGGTTAACATGGGAAATGGTCCAGATTGCTAATGTATCATAGACAACGACTTCCCATTGTGGTTAATATGGGGAGTGGTCTAGGGAATTCTCTCTTATTGAGGGTTACTCAAGAAGACTGGCCCGCCTCGTCGGACAACGATTTCTCATTGTGGTTAACATGAGGAATGGTCTGTTTTTGGAGGTTGATACAGGACAATCTTCTCCTCTTGTGGTTAACAGAGGAAATGGTCCAGACAATCATTCCTTAGGGTGTATTCATTCTCTCCAGGTTGCACTTTGTTTAGTGCCGGAGGAATGGCCCAGGGTGGGGAATGGTCCAGGCTCAGCAATCAAAGACATGCATTCCTTAGGGCGGATTCATTCTCTCCAGGTTACACTTTGTTTAGTGTCGGAGGAATGGCCCAAAGTGGGGAATGGTCCAAGCTAAGACATCAGGACAATTATTCTTCCTTGCTTGAGAAGAATAGTCCAGATATCTCATCATTGATGTCTTACCTTTTGAGGGCAGATTCTCTTCTGAGATCTCACAGATGTGAGTGGAAGAATGGCCCATATGATTTAGTTTATATCATAACATTGTTTCTGTGCAGGTTGATATCAGATGATTGTTACGAATATTGTATGACAATAGATATATACTACCGTGGTGTTTGATCAAGTACTTGTGTGTTACTCGGTGTGGTAGTGTACCACTAGATTGTAGTTATGTACTACTATGGATAGACACAGTTGTGTTCTATTTTATTTTGATTGCCTTGAAGACTATCAACAGTATTGGAAATTATTATCAGCTAGATGGATGATCAAAGAACAAATATTTCCCAGAAAAAAATGGTTCATAACATTTACTCTTCTAGGACATATGTCCATATTAAAAGAATGGCTCTTGTATCACTCTGTGGTGTGAGTGACTTATCCAACATCATGTCTAATTACTCAAATGGAGTATGGTTTTGAGAGATGATACGACTGATGATACTGATGGTGATGATGGTGCTCATGAGATAGTCTATGTTGATGCTACCAGGTGAATGGTATGTTCGTGCTCAAGACCATTACCTGTAATACCTCCCTACCTAGGAGGGAGTGTTGATATTATGGTAGCTGCGAGAGGCATTTACCTCCACGTGTAAACCTGACGAGAATAGAATGCTCTGGAAAGTAAGAAGAAACCCTAATGAGTTGGCTAATAACCCTAGAATACATGTCGGCTCAAGAGGATAATTTATATTAGGTTATTAGCCTCCAAGAGAAGAAGTCGACCAAAAGAATTAATATATACTGAACAGACAGATACCCAGAATGAGAAGTCAGCCCAGGCAGTTAGCCAGAATTAGTATAAATACAGGAGGCTAATTCTCATTCTGGTAGTCAGTCTCAGAATTGAAGAGAAGCAACTTGTGCGCACTGCAGTGCCTAGTCTTGTGCGCAGGTTTGAGGAGAGCCGCAATTCCAGCTGTTGTAGCTAGCAGATCACGTTTGGCTTGGACTATCTCTTGGCTAGGGTTTGGACTATTTGATCAACTCTTGTTGGTGCACTATCCTTGGGGAAAGGTGCGCTACCCTTTGTTTGGCTATCTAGCCTAGGGTTTGCTTCCAAAGTGATTCTCTGTCAAGGTTAAGGTGCTCGGAGGGTGGCTTCAGCCTATGGTTGGGTGAAAATAGAGATATTGTCAATGGTAAAACGAGCACATCCATTATATTCTAACAGGTAGTTCATCTTGCTTTCCTTTCATTTTAATCTTGATTTCTCATATTAGTTTAGATGCATTTTATATTTCATTTTTTTCTACTTGCATATTGATTTCATGCTTAGTTTAGAAATTTTTGAAAAAATGTCAAAATTTTTCTTTTCTAGATTAGTTTTCATTTTGGATTATTTTGTATATGGACGAAGGGTGATAGCACCACCCTATATTCTCTAATGTATTTTTCTGAGTTTTGACAGGCACAGGTCTACCAGGAGATGTTGTGGTTCTCATGCACTCTACGATGAGCACATGTCCCTAATTAGGAGCCAAATGTTATCCCCATTCTATGGGATAACTAAGTAGATTATTTCTTGAGGCCCTTGGTTGCAGATATGGAGTGTCAAGAGACTACATGACCAACAATGTCCACTTGCACAGATGGAGACCCTTCTCACCACCACAGAGGTCAGGATTTCCAGGATGGCATCCACCACACCCGCTGGCTTCTAGAAGGCAATGGCCCTTTCTCCATGAGGTACACGTCAGGTATTATGGTGAGTGTCATTTCAATATTTGAGGTATTTGAGTATGTTGTATCTTAGACTGCTTTAGATTTCATGGAATATGCTTAGGCATTATGCCTTTTTCCTTGTTTCACCTTGGTGGTTGACATTGTGCCCTAGTAAGTGGTGTTCCTCGGGAATGGGTTTTCTACTAGGAACTCCCTTGAAGAGCCATCAAATCGTTCCCAACCATACTTACCACTTTCCATCACCTAAAACCCCTCCATTTCCTTGTCTCTTGGGATTGTAGGGTGTATTGACCCAAGAAGGGGTTGTCCCTCATTCTATGGGAAGAAGGGGCTAAAGGGCCAAAGGGATTGTTGTTGGATTAAATATTAAATTATGTTTATAAACCTTCCAGATGCTTATCCCAGGGATCCCCCAAGAAATAAATGAAACACTTCTCTGTAAGAAAAGGGGGACGCACAAGAATAAATGATTATGAATGCTTAGGCGGTTAGTTGGAGGATAGGAGGTCTCATCACGAGATGACCTATCATGATCATGGGTATCTAGTGCTATGAAATTAACATCATCTGGTCACCAAGTCAGGGTAATGGCTCTCAGTTGCATGGTTGAGAGAAAGGGGTCTCATCACGAGACAACCTTTTCATTTCCACAAGGTATTTGTGAGTGACATTACCATTATTTGGACACCACGCCAGGGTAGTGACCTTAAACTCGTCCTTAAAACATGAAAGAAACAAAGAATGGAAAGAGAATGGGCTTGGAAAAAGTGCATTGCAAACAAAGGTGCCACACACCCTCTACAAAGGCACCCATGAATGAGACAAAACAACACCTTGTATGTCATGAACCCCATGTCCATTGAGTCTTGATCCTTAACCACTTCATCCACTTTACATGGATTAGAAAGGGATAACTTGGGAAACACTCATTGACCTAGGAAATATCTACCCAATAGGACACCTCGTTAACCCTCCCATATCCAAGATTGACAAGTCGTATAATGTCTTTGAGCACTTGCTTGTTTGACAAGGTAATCTTTGATGCACATGCTTAAGTGGCTCATTTATTGATTTGATTTACTCATCATGATATTTTGACTTGAGATCTTTGGAGAGTGTGCTTATTTGTCTTTGCAGGATTTGGTCGGTGGACATTTTTGGAGGAACAAGCCTAGCTTGGGCTTCCATGGGGCTTGAAGCCCATAGGTTGGATGCCAAGGGCCCACATGTCGGATGAGAGAGATGAAACTTTGGAGGCCTAGAAGATGACTTGAGAGACATAAGCTAGCCCTTACATGCCAAGCATTTTTCCTAAGAGAGGAAAAACGCCATCTTTAGAGTCATGACATCACTTTGAAGGGCTAGGGTTTGGTGGTGAAGTTATCACTCATTGACACATGGCCGTCATGACACTTCACTTTGAAGTGGGCTAGGGTTTCCAGGGTGCAAGTTATCACCATTGACACATGGCTATTTTTTGAGGAGAATGAGGCCCTGACCATGAGGAGATGGCACAACAAGTTTGGACACATGTGGCCTTTGGAGGCCTAACAATGCTTCTCCAACACCAACAACGATTGTCTCTCCTAGTGTCAAAACATCATCCCTATGCTGGGTGATTTTCCAAAGTTAGGGTTTTGTGTAAAAAGTGAATTTAAAGATGAATTGTTTAATATTTTTTTTGAAAGGGAAGATTAGGTTTTAATTCCATAATCTTGTGACTTACCCTAAAATTATGTGGACAAACTATGTTAGTGACATTTTGTATGGGGCTTGGAGACTATAAGACCTCATTTAAATCAGTACTCTCCCACAGATAAGCATTGGATTTGAAATTTCTGCTATCTTTGGCTAGTTTCTCTTTTGTGCTCTTGTGTGTATTACTTTCTCTCTTGATTATTGATTGGTGGAAGTGATGTGTTATCCTTTGAAGGCTTCTCTCTTGCTATTGTGGTGGCTTGCCTTACATTTTTCCTTGAATTGGTAAGGCTTTTACTTTGTGCTATCATTTGTTATTCAAGACAAGGTTATTTTGAAACAGAGTTAGGTGGGAAGCATAGCCATACTCCCCACCTAGCCTCCATCATTTTATTTTAAATTTTATTGATTTAATAGTTTTCTAAGAGAATTATATAAGTACATACACCCTCTTAGTCTATACCCTAGCTAGGGATACTTGCCCTTGGGGAGTAAGAGGATTTACAATTCCCTAAGGAGGTATCTCTAGCTCTTTTTTCCTTGACTCCATTAACCCAAAGGAACTAGTCATTCCTTGTTGCATTGGAGAAATAAATTTTCTTGGTAAAATGAAATTTTTCTATTTTAAAAGATATCTCTTTATAAGTTGTTCCTTTGAGCCTTTGGATCTCTTTTGCCTATTCAGGTGTCCTATTTAAACCATTAATTATTGATGTTGTTGCAAATAACTTCTACAGCCATAAGGCTGCAAAACCCAACCCTTTAACTCTTAATAACTCCTAAACTCAACCCTAGGACTAACCCCTAACTTTTCCATAATTCTCTACTAACCCTAGCGCAATTTGTTGAGCTAGTTAAAAGTGGTTTTCATTGGTTGATTTTTCTGGTTATTAAGATTGGTTTGCTACAACCATTAGGTCGATAAATATTTCTGCAGTAAGATTTTGTTTTCAGCCTTGCTTTTATGCCAAAGTATTGTTTATCATTGTTGGGTTGAGCTAGTTTTCACTAGCTTGTCTCTTGCTTATTCAATCATAATTATAGCACTTATTCTGCAGCCTTTACTATCTTCTATGAGCTGATATACATCGTTTACTTTTGCTACAATTAGGATATTATCAAGATTAACTTCTCTTTGTACAACTATCATATTATTACAAGTATCCTTTTTTTTCATTGTGTCTCGGGAAGGTACTTTACTCTCTGCATGTTACTCAACTCATTTGGAAACCATTGAAATTTCTCAAGAATATTTTCCAAGCTCTTCCTACCATTTAGAATTGACCTCTAGGGAGATCCATTCATACTTATCTTTTTCCATCTTATCCCTAGGGTCACCGAGATCGCTCCCTAGAGTGACCTAGCCACCTGTAGGTCCCCAAGGCCGAGCCCCTGTTACAGATCATGTTATATGTAAAGAATTGTAAATGTGTTCTATAGGCTGGTGAGAGTCTGTGTTAAGCTGTAGGTTTTATGTGTTTGTTAGGCAAGGAAGCCTAGGTGTTTGAGGGCTAGGAGCCTGTTGATGTAATTGTATGAATGCAGATCAATTAATAAAATATAAACACCGCCAGTGCAGACTGACCATGATGATGAATGAGTGATGGGGACTGAGCATCCACAGAGTGGGCAAGGAATTATGGGCTGGAAGGTGGGAAATGGGATGAGTGAGGAGCCTAGGGGTTAGGCCTAGGGGGCTTAGGCCTGAATAATATTTTAATATTATTTCCAAAGAGCCATGTCATATTATTTTATCCTAGTCCTTTGGAAGGACACGTGAATTCCAAAATGGTGGGAGGAACGCACGCTGATGGAACGTTTAGGTTCCAGGGTGACAAGGTCGCACTCTTGGAAAAGGCAAATAAAAATGAAATGAAGTAAGCCGAGGGGGTTCCAATCCATTCGACCGACCGGCCTGAGGGGAGCGAAGGGAAGCTACCGGCAGACCGTGTAATTCCATTGCGAAAGACTGCTTGCCGTGAGGAATCTGTGTACAACTACCCAAAGGGGATACAGCCCGGTTCTGCTCTCCGAAATCCTGCAGCGCATTCCCTGAACGAGAAGCCTGTGCGGAATTGAGTGGAAGTATCTTTGTTATTCAGCTGAGCTTGGGGCCTGTGTGAAGTCCTTTGTTCCAAATCATCCTGTGGAGATTATCCTGACGCTGAACCAAGCTTTAAAGCATTTATCTGTGTTTCGTGGATTGTTGCAGGGACCACGCAGTAGTACCAGATTGTGCTGGAGTTTGTTATTCGTGGAGCCGAATTCCTCCGGCAGAGGGGAGAAGAGAACTCCTTGAAGGAATCCTCAGAAGTTGCCATATCCGGAACGAATTTCGGTCTGACGGTTCTGTAACTCAAGGCAGGAGACCAGAATAAGGACTCCGCTTAGGGTATCGTAGAAGGTGCATCCGGGTGGTCACGTACGGGGAATGCGAATCAGGGGCAGTGAGCGTGAGACGGGAGAGCTTCTTCCTGGTGAACGTATGTGCTATCTTCCTGTAACCTCAGCTTGAGTCTACATTCCTTGCCTTGGGGTGGAGCCTCGGTCCCGCCTTCAGTGACTCCACCGTTGAGCTGGGATGGTAGAACAAGGTGGTTCAAGGTCAGAGGTTCAGGAAGGCCCTCAAGAGACTTGGTTGGTGAAGTCTACAGCTGTTAAAATGCAAGCATTTCAATTAGGCTCTGACTGCTTGCATGACCGTTGTTTTATGTATCATGTTTTCCGCGGTAATTGAGTTACTCATGAATGCCATGGCTTCATTTAATTAGTAGTGAATTATATATTTTACTCTGTGATTTAAGTGTGTTTAGTTGTTTAAATGCATGTGTTTATAATGTCTGTACAAATTATGTGTAAAAATTGCGTATAGTATGGTAATTGAGGGGTTTGGAAGCCTCGGTAGTGAAAGGGGTACACTACAAATTGGTATCGAAAGTGTGTTTCGGTTACCTGGGCTTCCAGATGGCTTGTCTTTGAACCGCTGCGAGAGGAGAAATTGTGTTTGGAGGACCACTTTCGGACCCTGATTTAGAATCGAAAAGCTTCCGGCAGTTGTTTGACCATGTTTATAAGCTCAGGAGGTTTAGCGGTGCTATGAAACCGCAGGTTGGTGTGGTATATGGCCACGGGGAGACAGTTCCCTACACCAATGGTGTTAGAACCTTGGGATTTGTTTGGGAGGGAAGGCGAACCTTGTAACCATCAGATCTGGAGAATGTGCACAAGGTTTAAAGTCGTTGGATATTGCACAGGGCATTGGAAAATCGCGATACGAAATTTCTGATTTGGTTAGGGAAACGGTTTGAGGCATCGATCTCAGTCGGAAAACCCGATAGCCATAGGATCATTCGGGATATGTCCGAGGGTTAAACCTTCAAGACTGGGGGCGAATGCTCCGAATAGATCAGACCGGCCCATCTGAGGAGGACAGGTGGCAGCAATTGCAGAGTTGGTGAAGTGCCGAAGAGATCCATGATTCGGCCCTCGCTAACTCGAAGTTCGCAGGGTGAGGGCCCAGAGTTGATTCAAGTCGCTAAGCCGCTAAAATTATGAACAGGACAACCGTTGATCCAGATCGCTGCGGAGGATCGTTGATCAGGGAACCCATCGCTTCATCGCAAGGTTCGGGGTCTGAGGTTGAAAGGAGTCATTTCACTTCAATGAGTAGCGAAGGCGCTCGGTGAGCCGCACGACATGGCAGAACCATTGCGGTGGCCCGGTGATTGTCACGAATACACCTGTTGACTTCTCGCGTCTCGGAATTCGCGATATAAGAGCCGGAGCTCGACGCTGAAACTAAGGTGCGAAAGTGCAATGAAGAGTGCGCTAACATCACTTAGGACGACCTAGGGCTACGGTCATGCATAAAGCGTGCACTAACAAAGAAAAGAGCCATACCGTGTCGCATCTCGGGCATCGACGGTTAGAGGAAATGAGGCGAGGGTTCGACTCACGAACTCGCGAGATCACAGTTGCGAAAAGGGTGACTGGATTCAGATTTTAACTCCGTCGGATCTTCGTGGACCCGATTCCGTCCGGTCCCAGAAATTGCAAAGCCGAAGAGCTCCAAAAATTGTGAAATTGAAAACATTTTCATAAATTGATTGTTTATGAATGATGAAGAATTGTCAAGAGACGGCTCCACAAATTGAAGCTGTCTCATAAGTAATAGATTACAGAGGACCGAGACGAAAGCACCATAACTGTTTTGGAAATTACCAGCCGCAAGGAATGGAAGAAATATCTCCTAATAATTTCCAGTTCAAGAAACTTAATTAAACGAAATGTCTTTATTTTGTTCGAACTGGCTTGTGTCATTGTAGGGATTGTTAATAAAGTTTAATTGGCCTGACGAATTTCGAATTCACTACAGTGCTGCAGAGTTCAACGGGTTGGCCAGAACTCCAGCTAATCAACGCCGAGTATGGAGTGGGGAAAAGGCAGTTTCTACCCCT
The DNA here is from genome assembly GCA_010110895.2 of Picea sitchensis. Lineage (NCBI taxonomy): Eukaryota > Viridiplantae > Streptophyta > Pinopsida > Pinales > Pinaceae > Picea > Picea sitchensis. The sequence continues at coordinate 63,020 of SNQJ01S0003686.1, read as the reverse complement.
AAATAGAATATGAATAGAAGGAAGATGTTAACTGGGAGACGATCAACTCTAATGGGCACATTGGAAAAGAGATGGATAAGGAGCGACATATGATGAAAATCATTGAAGGGTTGCGGCAAAGAGATGCCCAGGTCTCATTTAGCCGATAATGTAAAGCCTGCGAAAATCCAGGATCGGCGGGGTGAATTCAATTTTAAAATGTTGAAGAGCCCGGAAAGAATAGAAAAGAAATTGAAAAGGAGCCAATACAAGCATTCAAGAAGAAGTCAAAACCCTCTGGGGAGGAAGAATTAGATCGAGGAGTGGTAACCTACATCACACCGGCCCAAAACATTCGGACAGGGAGACACATAGCGGTTCGAGCCTGTCCCCTACCCGAAAACATCGAAAATCTGAAAAGGAGGAATTGAAAGGAGAGATGAACAAAATTAAACCTCCAACATCTCGATGGAGGAACATAAGAAGGATAAAGATGCCGAGACATTTTGGTTGTTGGGCATGAAAGAAATACTTCCAATCAGAATTATTCTTCTGCCTGCATAGAATTGTAATGTACCAGTTGAAAGGAAAGGCATCCACGTGGTAGGATCAACTTGTGCAGGCGCAACACATCAGAGAGAAAGAGGTCACGGAAGAGTTTAAGAGGTATTTCAGAAGAAAAATAATTCGACTAAAAGACACTATGACAGAAGATTTATGGAGTCTTCTAACTCCAAGTTGCAGGCGACCATTGATGAGTATGAACGAAGCTTTGAACTGCTAAAGTATGTTCCACGGGACAAAGACGAAGCTGTTAAAATTCAGAGGTATTTGAGTGGGACTGCCACCCTTCCATTGGTGACAATATTCAACATGATGATCCTAAGACCATGGAAGAAACCATAAGAAGGGAGAAAATCCTATATACGAACAGGGCAAAGAGAAAAGCCTACCTTTTGGAAGGTTTTGGATGACCAGAAGATAAGAAAGAACAGAGGCAGAAGGGAAGCAAGCCTCCTTTTTAAGAAACATTCCCAGGACAAAGTCATCTTTCGGCAGAGCCCAAGAAAGCTGAAGGGAGCGAGCAGATGCTAAGACCTCCACCCGTGGAGTGTTAAATAAAGGGAATCATAGGTACAGAGACTGCCCCCACAGAAAAGACAAAGCAAGAACTGTCCATAATTTTCAGCGCAAGCTGAAACAGTGAGATATGGGCAGTAGAATGTCAGAGGATCTACGAAACCCTGGATAATAAGCAAGTGGAATTTCAATCACATGATTGAAGGAAGATCATCAATCGACCAATTTGTTATTCCGATTGATCCAGGGGGCCAGCCTGTTATGCAGGATCCTAGAGTGGTGGAAAGTTTCCAGCATCTAATGAAGAGAAAACATGAGAAGTCCTTGTTAGTGCAGTTAGCCACAGTGACCAAGAGGAAGGTCAACACTAAGCCACAGTTCAATGGATGAGTGAATGAGGAGCACTACATTTGAATTGAAACATTCTGGCCTTTAGGCCCAGGCGATTGCTTAATTGGGATGGACTGGCTGGATCAACACCATGCCCTTCCGGATCATCGTAACAAGATCTGCCATGTCTGACGAAGAGGGAATCAGTAACAATCTAAGGAATCTCGCAGTCGCAAAGAGGGAAACTTCAAATATGACCAAGAATGTTATCGGAAAGGCTGTCAATTAATTGCACCTCGGGTGGAAGAAGTATTCCAAGAGGTGGCCTCGAATCTGGAAGACCAGGGCACCCAAGAATATGAGGATCGGGTTTTAGGAGCAAGGCCTGACTACCTCCGGAGGACACTGATTTTTCCATAAATCTGATGCCCGAGCAGCTCCAGCTCTGAAAAGGCTCCTTATAGAATGAGTTCACCAGAGCTGAAAGAGTTGTACCAGTAGCCCGAAGAGCTACTAAAGAAAGGGCACATCTGTCCCAGCTTGTCACCGGGAGCCCCAAAATTTACTTCGCCTTGTGAAGAAGAAAGATGGGACTAATGATAGGTTGTGCACTGACTTTTCGACAGTTTGAATAAAGTCACTGTCAAAATAAATATCCTCTGCCAGTGATTGATGATCTTTTGATCAGTTGTAGCTGACGCGAAAAGTATTTTCAAAATGATCTCGACCGATATCATCAAGGAGAAATAAAGATAATAGACATCAACAAGATCGCCTTCGAACACAGGTACGGTCATGAGTTCATTGTGGTGCCGTTTGAACTGTCCAACGTAATTATTAGTCTTCATGTGCTTAATGAATGGAGTTCTCAGAAATTACTTCGGACAAGCTTGTCGGTTAGTATTCTTGGATGATATCTTTGTGTACTCCAAGACGAGGAAGAACACGAACAACACTCGAATGGTGCTACAGTTGAGAGATCACCAGTTGTATGCAAAACTGATAAGTGCTCCTTTTACCAAAAGCAGATCCAATACTTGGGACACATTATATCAAAACAAGGAATATCAGTTGATATAGAAAATATCAAGGCCATCATGAATTGGCCCACTCCAAAAAATGTGATAGAAGTAAGATCCTTTATGGGTCTGGTAGGTTAATATAGGAGGTTCATAGCTGGATTCTGATAGCTATGACTTCCTTTAAAAGGAAGGAGAAGAAGTTCCGGTGCACTGAAGGTGAGAGCAGCTTCCAAGAATTGAAGCAGCTACTCACTAGTGATCCAATCCTAAAGATTGTTAATCCAAGTAAGGATTTTACGTGATAAAAGCAATGTATTGTAATGTATGAAGGGTCGAGGAGTTCTCAGCCACGAGGGATCTGTAATTTGTTATGAACCTGAAAGCTGAGAGAACATGAAAAGAATTATGCCACTCATGATTTAGAGCTGGCAGAAGTTTTCCATGCATTGAGGAAATGGAGACACAGTCCTCGCGGAAGAAATCCGAAGGGCGAATACAGACCACGATGGTCTCAAGTATTTATTTGATCAACAACCCTAAATGCCAGGCAAATTAGATGGCTGGAATTTCTGTGCTAATATGACTTTGATATCGTGCATATCAAGGGAAAGTATAACAAGTGGTTGATGCAATCTTCGTAGGGTATAAAAGTGCATGAATTATATGCTACAACCATTAGTATGTACATAACCGAGTTGAAAGACATGATTCTTGAAGTCGCAAATGTTGATTTGTAGTACAAAAAATCTTGTAGCAAAGCTAAAACAACATGAGAAACCGCAAACCAAAGAAAGTTATAACTTGGGAACTGATAGTCTACTTTACAAGACGAGTGTATGTAATTCCAATGATCCAGAGGAATTGAAGCTGGCAAATTCTAAAACATATTAACGTCACTTATGTTGGACACCCTGGATATAATAAGACTGTGGTAGCAGTCAAAAAGCCATTATTTTTGGCCAGGTATGAAGAAGGAAATTGCTGAATACACGCCGATGTATGGAATGCTGAAGGTCAAGGCCGATAGACACCCAGCAGGGTTGTTGCAGCCTTTACTCATTCCTGAGTGGAAATGGGATGACGTGGTAACAATGGATTTTACTGATTGCCTGCTGCATCAAAGCAAGCAACATATCCAACTGGTGGTGGTGACAAGTTTCACTTAAAGATGCCCATTCTTTATTCCAATTTCTCTCGAAACCACCCACGAGTAAAGCAGATGTTGCCGGATATCTTTTAAAAAGAAGTTTGCACGCTTGCATGGAATTCTAAGACAATGGTAATTGATAGAGACCCAAATTCACTTCAATTTGGAAAGGAAATCGTTCAAGGATTCAGAAACGAATTGAACTTTAAAGTACAACATATCATCCAGTCTGATGGGATGCATGAGAGTAAATAGATGCATTAGAAGACATGCTAAGAATGTATGGGAAGATAAACCATCAAGGGAAGACCACCTGGATCTGGTAGAATTTGGCCTACAATAATGGGTATCATGTATCATTGGAAGATGAGCCCATCTGCCAATTTTATTGAAGAAAGTGAAACACTCTAGTCAGTTGGGATAATCCAGCTGATGGAGCAAGAGGTTGGACCGAACTACTCAAAGAGATGGAAGATAAGATGATCAAAATCAAACAGAATTTGAAACTCACATAAGGTGCATAAAGTTACGCTGATAGTCACATGGTCCCATAAAGAATCTTAAAGCAGACCATGTTTTTCCTAAAAGTGAAATCTAACAGAAGTTCCCTAAATTTGGGAAGTTACGCCATGTTGGCAGCAAGATTTTGTGGGGCCATTTGAAATCCTGAAAGGATTGGGGCTACGGTATAAGCATTTACTCCGATCTATGACTGCAATGTGTTTCATGTTCTTAATTGCTTAAGAAATATGTGTACTCGATGTTAATTGCGTTATCGATTGAACTGTGATCTGTGGAAACTGTATAGGCCCTGCAGGGTAATCCTGTAAAGGACATTGGACAGAAAATGGGCACGCAGAATCGAAGCTATAGAACTTAGAAGGTCCAGTGGACCTCGGGCACGGTCCCTAAGACAATTGTCGACATGGGAGCATGAAGAAGTTATGCGGGGAGAGTACCGTGATCTTTGAAAATTTTGAAGGACACAAGAGGGTAAGAAGCTGCACCAGAGGACAAGGCAAAAATAAGGAGGGATTGTAGTGTCCCCAAGGCCAAACCCCATTACAGATCATGTTATATAAAAGAATTGTAAATGTGTTCTATAGGTTGGTGAGACAAGTCTTGCATAAGCTGTAGGCTTATGTGTTCTGATAGGCCAGGGAGCCTAGGTTGAAGGGCAGGATCCTGTTGATGTACTTGTATGAATGCAGATCAATTAATAAAATATAAACACCGCCGCAGACCGTAATTACCATGAATGAGTGATGGGGACCGAGTCTAAGCAGAGGCAAGAATTAGGCTGGAAGGAAGGGCTGAGTAAGGAGCCTAGGGGCTTAAGCCTGGAATAATATTTTAATAATATCTAAAAGAGCCATGTGCATATTGTTTTATCCTAAGTCCTTTGGAAACTCACGGGTCCTTCAAAAAGGACCCGTGATTCCCCAAATGGTGAGAGAAAGGCGTACGGATGGAACACATACAGTTCCCAGGGTGACAAGCGTCAATCCTGGTGCATGCAAATAAAACAGACGGGGTAAGTCGAGGTTCTGACCATTCGAACTGGACTGTCTGAGGGGATGAAGGGAAGATACCGCTGTTATATATCTTCTGCAATTCCTCACAAAAAAAAGAAAGCCTGTGGTTTGGTCGTGGAGGAACTGTACACCCCCTGTCCAAAGGAGCGTGAGTTCAGGTCCATTCCTCGAAATCCCATGTACATTCCTGAAATCCAGAAGCTTCAGTTGAACTTGAGGAAGTATACGTTATTCAAAGTTTTCTGAGCCATTCGTGTATCCTGTAAATCATCCCGTGAGATTATCCCGTGACCGCTGAACCTGTTTTGGGAAGCATTTGTCTGTGTTTCCGTGGATTTTTGTGACCACGCAATAGTACTCATAGACTACAGCGAGGCTTTATACTGTGAGCCACTCCTCCAGGTGAGAGAGAGCACAGAGGAAGTGAGAACTCCAAGAATGGGTCTTGTATCTACCACAAATCTCAGAGGATTCCAGTTCGACCTGTTTCTGAAGCCCAAGGAAACAGAGGTTTAGAAGCCGAAGGACTGTCTAGGTGACAGAGGCTGTGTCACTCTCCTGGGGTGGGACAGGCAATGTGGGGAATGAGGGTCTGCGGGCAGTGAGCCGGGAGACTCCTGGGAGAGCTTTTCCCTGGGTGGATGTGTATGCTATCTTCCCCTGTAGAACTCCTAGCCTAGGATTCCTTGCCTTTGGGTGGAGCTCGGTCCCAGCTCGGGGGTGACCCACTGTTGAGATGATGAATAGTGTGGTCTAAGGCTGGGAGGTTCGTGGAAGGCCTGCACTTGGTTGGTGAAGTCTACAGCTGTTAAAAGATAAGTATTCTGAATTAGGCTCTGATCATGTTTTGCATGACTGGGCTGTTTATGTATCATGTTTTCCGCTGTGTAATTGAGTTACTGTTGAATGCTATGGCTTGTTTAATTGTAGCAGCAACTTATATATTTTACTCTGAGAATTACGTGTGTTTAATTGCTTAAATGCATGTGCTTATAATGTCTGTACGAATTATGTAAAAATTCATGTATAGCATGGTAACTGAGAGGTTTGGAAACCTCGGTAGTGAAAGGGTACACTACATCACCCTTGAAGTGCGAGACTTATATCGAGGTGACATTGGATATAATGTCCCTTATTTGTCGCCACTTCGTGGTTGGGTCGGGCTTTACCCAACCTACAACTTGTGCGATAACACACCTCATGTAGAAATATTTTTTCTTTGATTATTATTAGTTTTATTGAAATTGTAGTTTATTTATTTAATGGTTAGTTAATTGTTAAAATCATAAAAAATTGGGAGGAGAATATTTTATTTAACATTTTTTTATGAAGCATGTACTTATTTTACTATTGTCGATTAAAATTCGACTACTTTTGAAAGGTTGGATGAATATTTACCATTCAAATTTAAATTAAGAGCGACTCTTCAAATTTGATCACTAACTCTTATCATTTTAGACTCAAATAATAGCCAACACATTTGATATTGATTTCATATTTGGAAAAATTCCATAATCCAATGGAGCTTAGTGAAATGAAAAATAATAAAAAAATGAATTATTTAAACATTGCTACAATTAAATTATTCAATCAAAACTTATTACTGTGAGCGATCTTGAAGGACCATCCTCCTAACATCCTTGAGAATTAAATAATCTACTAGATTATGTGGACTCAAGGTCGGTCGTGATATTCATAGATAAGGTTATAGAATGAAATGCTTTCACAAAGCATGTTGGTTGAAGAAATGTCAAGCTTACAACAACTGGATTTCACTTTAGGTTGTGTGATATAAAAAGGGCATTTGAAGAATTTACACCTTTCATCATTTCACATATATACAAATGAGGTGCATTAGACAACTCAAAGAAGGATAAATATTCTAAGATGTTGACCTTTTCCAATTTTCCATCACCATAATTTTGTCATAAAATCTTTGTTGAAATTGCAATTTCAGATTGTTGAAATTGTTATTTCTAATGCATAAATGGATTCAACGCCCTCAAATACTCCTCTTACGACTCAATTTTGCAATGTTACCGATTGTTTGCAATTCCATGAATCCAAAATGGTTATTGCCATTGTACAACCAAATCTACTATGAAGGAGATGTGTAATGTTTGTGTAAACCTCATGTGACACATGGCATAAATTGGCCTAATAAAATTGCAACAAAATATGCTAAGTGCATTTTACAACCAAGTATGAGGAAGATGTGTAATGTCTATCCTTAAGCTTATGTGATATGTGGTATAAGTTGACCTAAGATAATATTATAATTTAAATAAAAATAATCATGTATAGATGAGATGAGTAATTTCCCTTTTTATTCATCAAAATATAAAAATAAAATAGAATATGTGTGTGTGTGTGTGTGTGTGTGTGTGTGTTGCACTAGTTTCAAACTTGAAGTTGTGAGCGACAATAATATATATTAGGACAACGTTAATTTAATTTGTATTAATAATTATATGAATATATTTAACAAGATATTGAAAGTTTAACATCCATAAAAATTTGATTAGAAAATGAAAAACAAAATTGAAAATACATATAGAGTAAAGGGTAAAATCAAAGACATTTTTATTTAAAAAAAATTATAAGGTAAAGGAAATATTTTTATCAAATTTATTATCAAAAGCAAAAATGTCTTTAACCAACGTATCTTATAAAGTATAAGATACTTTCGAAATAAAAATGTTTTTTAAATGTAAATCATTCATAATTGTCACATCTTTTAAGTTTTTAAAAATGATTTTAAGTGTTTTATGAAAGGTATAAGGGTTAAGTATTATAAAGTATAACCTACTTTCGAAATAAGAATGTTTTTTTAAATGTAAATCATTCATGATTGTCACATCTTTTAAGTTTTTAAAAATGATTTTAAGTGTTTTATGAAAGGTATAAGGGTTAAGTACACTTTTCATGTGTATATTTGAGGTTTTCTTTTTTTAATAATATTTTATTTTGATTTCATGAAAGATCAAATTAAGTAAGATATATTCAATGTTTATTATTTTTGAAAATCAACATTTTAAGATTTAGTGTTAGGGTTTTGATTTATCTTTTTTATTTATTGACCATACCTACTTTCTTGTATTAGTGTGAGATGTGGGGACAATACCTTTGTAAAGTAGATCGAAACTAGACAGAGATTGTTTGGCACAATGTTATCCATACATCTCCATGATAAGAGATCAATGGCTCGTTAGAAGAGACACTCATAAAGTGGTTTTCTTAAATATCCATATTTTGCCCTCAAATCCTTATGGAGTAGGTAGAACATGAGATTGATTCATATTAGTATGTGAGAGTCTCTTCATTGCTTCATCTCATTGACCTTGATATTTACAATCCATCCCCACCCAACTTTTTAATGGATGCTCATGTTCTCTCCGAGTGTGAGATAAACAAAGGTATTCATATTGAGATCTATAGAGCCTATCTTCGGTCCACATGGTTTGATCCTAGAGAACTACTTTCTCCCAAACTTCAACACTACTTAGATTAGTATCTTCATTGTAGCAATGGGTTCATTCGATGCTCGGGGTACAGAAGACTATAGTTACCTTGCAGCTTGAGGGTCCTCTCTCCCAACTTAGAGTTTAATCTCATTATCTTTGTAATAATACAAATCACCATATTCATCGGGAGAAGCATATTTCACAGTTCTTCTCCTTAAAGCCCGAGAGTAACGACCATTTTGTATTTCGATGTTTTCCCTATTATGATATTAGAGGAAAGCTCTTTTGTCTCTTCAGAGATTCACTTGGTTCTCTGTAGACACTCATGACTTATGAGGACTGAAGATGCTTAGCTCTCTTCCTTTGAGAGAGATGTTCAACCTTCATTGACGACTTACCAAAGGCCAATTCCTGAAACCAACATGCACTAGGTTGATTACCTCTTACTTCTAGTGCTCTGACACCAAAAGGAAGAGGCCCCATGGCTGGCTTCGAAGCTCACATGATAGATAGACCTGCGAGGTATCATAAACATAATCATGTGTTTCTCTAGAACAACAAGGTTTGGCAAAGGAGCCTCCTCTTTCTTGAGCTTCTTCATTGCTCCACATCTTATTGGACTAGTATTTTGTGGTTATTTTCTTTTTCTTCTTTTATATAATTTTTCCCTTCTCCTCATTATTTTGACATTTTTTTTCTTTTTAATCCCATAATAACTTTAACTTTTAACAAACATTAATATATAAATTAATTAAATTAAATTATACCAAAAAATTAAAAAATAAACTTAGTCTTCTTCCAAAACCATTCATATCTAGATGCTTTCTAACATTAAAACTTAGAAATACAATTTACAAAGAAATATAAACAATTTAATGGTACCATGAAATATTTGCAAAATTTCAATACAATTTACAAAGAAATATAAACAATTTAATGGTACCATGAAATATTTGCAAAATTTCGGAGTGGGGTATGATTAAACTTACTTGTATTACTAAATGATAATGGCTAATATGGATATGACAACATAGCCAGTTATAACACAACAATTATGATCATTGTATTGTTAGAAAGCGTATTCTATGACACCTATACATAAAATGCTTAATAATTTAATAATATAAAATGCGTTGAACGATTGAATTTAAACCATACCAAAATTTGTCTAATTAAATATATTTTAACGAAATGAATTTTCAAATTAGAATGTACAGACATTCTAATTTGATATGGATGTTGTCAAGGCATCGACGGTTGATTTGAAAGCAAAAAAAAGCGGGCGTAAAAAAAATTTAAAAATACTTTAGATCGGAGGATAGTCGGTGACCGTTGGAAATGGAGCGTATATAAAACCATTTCCAAAAACAAAGAAAGTTGTAGTTTCATATATTTTAACGAAATGAACTTTCAAATTAGAATGTCTGTACATTCTAATTTGATATGGATGTTGTCAAGGCATCGACGGTTGATTTGAAAGCAAAAAAAAGCGGGCGTAAAAAAAATTTAAAAATACTTTAGATCGGAGGATAGTCGGTGACCGTTGGAAATGGAGCGTATATAAAACCATTTCCAAAAACAAAGAAAGTTGTAGTTTCATCTCGACTTCTTCTGGTATTCGGCATTGGCTTGTCTTGTTTTTTGTTGTAGTATTTCTTTGATCTGCAGCGTGGCCATGTTGATTGATTTTGCATTTTCTCTGTCGGTTTTTTGTATTGTATTTTGTGTAATGGTTGATCTTTCTTTTCTTTTTCATTTTTTTCATATGCCTGTTTGAATTGTTTGGCTTGCCGATTTTATTTTATTGCCGGATGCAGAGGAGAAGATCAATGAAATATTTTATTGCCGGATGCAGAGGAGAAGATCAATGAAACCCTGGATATCGATAAAGCTTAAATGTTGGCGAGACGAGATGGAGAAGACTACATTTGATTAAATATTTTGTATCGGAGTTAAATCTTTTTTTTATTTCGGGATTAGCTGTGGTCGGATAACCTCGTCTCCGGCTACTTTTATGCAGGTATACATTCTTCTCTATATTTAATTGTGTCTTTCTTTCTGTCCTTTTTTTTTCCTGACATGACAGAGATGAAGATTAAAGTCAATTATCTCGTATCATTTGTAATTGCAGTTCTCAAAGGGTTTTGCCTCATTCCGAAAACACAATCCTTAACTCTGTACTTGATTTTGAATCATAAAAATAATTTTTAACATTGTAATTGATTTTGAATCATAAATTAGTACTGTTTGGCCGACAGATTTTATTTTATTGCCTGATGGAAAGGAGAAGATCAATGACCCTGGATATCGATAAAGCATAAGTCTCGGAGTTAAATCTTTTCTTATTTCGGGATTCGCGCCGGCTACTTTTATGCGGGTACACATTATTCTTAATATTTAATTTTGTCTTTCTTTCTGTCCTACAGAGATGAAGAATAAAGTCAATTATCTCGTATCATTTGTAATTGCAGTTATTTTCCTAGAGATGTATAGATTCGATTTTGTTCATTTTAATATTTTATTTGACTGGGAAGATTAATTTGTTTTTTTCATTTTTAACCCTGAGTTTTTAAATATGTTATTGTATTTGGTGGATCTTTCTTTTATTTTTCATTTTTTTCATATGCCTGTTTGAATTGTTTGGCCGGCCGATGGATGCAGAGGAGAAGATCAATGAAACCCTGGCTATCGATAAAGCTTAAATGTTGGCGAGACGAGATGGAGAAGGCTACATTTGATTAAATATTTTGTCTCGGAGTTAAATCTTTTCTTATTTGGGGATTCGCGGCGGTCGGATAAGCTCGTCTCCTGCTACTGTTATGCATCGGATAAGCTCGTCTCCTGCTACTGTTATGCAGGTACACATTCTTCTCTATATTTGGGGATTCGCGGCGGTCGGATAAACTCGTCTCCTGCTACTGTTATGCATCGGATAAGCTCGTCTCCTGCTACTGTTATGCAGGTACACATTCTTCTCTATATTTAATTTTGTCTTTCTTTGTGTTCTTTTTTACCTGATAGAGATGAAGAATGTGGATTTTTCTTATCATTTGTAATTGCAGTTCTCACAGCGTTTTGCGACACAATCTCTTATTTGATTTTGAATCATAAAATTAGTTTTTAACACTGTAATTGATTTGGTTATAAAATTAGTTTTTATTTGTTATTTTTTTTGAATTCCTCAATTGTAACCAAAATTTTAACGAGAAGATTACATTTGATTAAATATTTTGTCTCGGAGTTGAATCTTTTCTTATTTGGGGATTCGCGGCGGTCGGATAACCTCGTCTCCTGCTACTGTCATGCAGGTACACATTCTTCTCTATATTTAATTTTGTCTTTCTTTCTGTTCTTTTTCCCTGACATAACAGAGATGAAAAAAGTCAATGTGTGGATTTCTCTTATCATTGGTAATTGCAGTTTTCATAGGGTTTTACCTCATTTCGATACACAATCTCTAATTTTGTATTTTGATTTTGAATCATCAAATTAGTTTTTATCATTGTAATTGATTTTGAATCAATTAGTTTTTATTTATTATTTTTATTAAATTCATCAATGATAATCAAAATTTTATTAAAAAAACACTAATCTCTATTTTTAAACACTAATCTTAATCTTTATGATTAATTTACAATAAAAATAAATAAAAAAACACAAATCCTGTGACTAAGCAAAGCTGGCTAGCATGGATCTATTATTGTCGTAGAGGTGTATAGATTAGATTTTATTCATTTTAACATCTTATTTTACTAGGAAGATTAATTTATTTTTTTCATTTTTAACCTTAAACTAGTTTTGATTGAATAAGTTTGATTATTTATTAGTGTAATGTAATTTAAATACAATTTTATTTTAAAATAAATTTATTTATTTTTTCCATTTTTTCACTTACAACACATGAAAAATACCCTCTTATTAACCATAAATCTAATTACATGTACAAATGACACGCGAACCTAATAGCATGGGATGATCAGGTGAGACTTATCTAGCCTACCAGAATCCTATTCCATTAAATCAAAAAAGTATGAATAGATGGCTAATTGGTAATTCCACAATCCAATTTCATTCTAAATCAAAGAAATATGAATAGATTATGGGTAGTTTTAAGGTGTTTTTAAAAATAATATATATAATTTTGAAATGAATTATTCTTTGTATAAGATATTGAGTTGTATGTATAAATTAAAATGATAAGATATTATTATATGAACAATATTTATAACTATAAAAGTTATGATTTTATTTAGAATAAAATTATTTTTCTTCTTTATATTTAATTTGTTTAGATAATTTATGATTATAAATGATAATAGGTTTTGGATGAATTATGAATACAAATAGTAATTTTAGGATGTTACGTTCTTAAAAAATAAAATAAATTTACATCAATAATAATATTGAGGTATATGTATAATTTAATATGGTTGAAATGTTATCACATGGATAATGTTTATTTTTTTTCTTTGTTTATTTTTTAACTTAGTTTTTATATAATTATTTAATAACTATGAAATTAAAATGATATCAAAATGAATATAAACGATTTTTATGAAAAATAATAATTATTAATATTATATTTTATATGGAAAATTGTTTATTTTTATATCATTTAAATATAACTAGGTAAGTTAATAAGTAGATAAACTCAATATGTCAATTGACTTTGTGTTTTGGGAGAAGATGGAGTACCCACCTCTTTTCAATTCCCACTTGTCACATATGTGCTATTTATCAACTTGTTAATTACTCATATAATTACTTAATAAACATGTAATTACCCTTCAATTTATATACACACTACTATGGAGTAAGTTAACAAGTAGATAAAAACTATCCTACCCACCTAATTTCAATTCTCACTTGTGACATATGTGCTCTTTATCCACTAATTAACTACTTATATAATTACTTAACAAACATGAAATTATTTAAAATTAAATAATTACTTAATAAATCTATATATTAATAATAATTATTTAAAATTATTATTTAAATCCATCCATGTTTATAAAATATACATAAAACATATATATTAATAATTATTATTTATATCCATCCATGTTTATAAAATATAAAGAAAACATATATGTATAACTTAATGTATATTGATATGGATAAAACATGAAAAACTTCTCAAAAATACAACTTCAGAAATACAAATGATATGTAATGCGAATTCAGTATTGGTTAGTTTTCAGGTAAGTAGTTAACTCATTTTTATGGCCCGCCCAACTAGCTTGAGTGTCTTCATTGTGTTTATGCTTAACTCAAATAAATACATTTTTAGTTTCCTGAAATATATCTTCAAGAAATTGGTTTCTTCTGCATTGTTTCATTGATTTGCAATGAAATTACAGAAATGGGATGATGAAGTATGCTTAACTCAAATAAATACACTTTTAATTTCCTGAAATATATCTTCAAGAAATTGGCTTCTCTTGCATTGTTTTATTGATTTGCAGTGAAATTATAGAAATGGGATGATGAAGATGAAAAATGGAGTCAGTGGGCTAAGAAGGTACATAGAAAACATCTAATCTGGGATGATGAAGATGAAAAATGGAGTCAGTGGGCTAAGAAGGTACATAGAAAACATCTAATCTTGTATTACGATAGATATAGAAAAACAAACCACATTTTTGTTTTTATTATTTATATATATATATATATATATTTTCTCCTTTTTTTTTTTTTTTTTTTTTTTTTTTTTTTTTTTTTTTTTTTTTTTTTTTTTTTGTTTTTATTTCTATTTTATTTAAATCTCTGAAAGTTGCAACCAAAATTTAACAATAAAAACATATATCTATGGATTATCTTTGTTCTTTGCCTCAATCTCTACTGATTACATATGCTCTTTATCCATTAGTTAACCATTCATATAATTATTTAATAAACATGAAATAAAAATAAATTTATATAAATATTAATAATAATAATTATAAATATAATGTTAAAATATATATATCAATAATAATTATACTTTTATATTAAACATATAATTACTAAAGAAATATAAAATTAAAATTAAAAACAAATCTATATATTAATAATAATAATAATAACAAGGTTGTATGGCAGCTTAGTCCCTGCCATGCAGTCTTGAAATAAACATCAGTGTTGTCTATATTCATTTATGTGTAAATGCATTCTTATTGCTTGGTAGTTTTAATATGAAAGAAATAATGTATATATATATTAAAACTCCTTTACATTTGTGAAATATCATGCAATATTAAAATTGTTTTAATATATATAAACTACTAAATGGAAAAAACCACAACACCAAGAAGGTTTGTATTGAAATTTTAATATATAAATCTCCTTTTAAACATTTAATAGAAAAAACCACAACACACCAGTTTAAATTATTTTTAATATATAAAATCTCTTTTTTAAATCCTTAATAGAAAAAACCGCAACACCACTAGCGTTTGTGTCATTGTCTGAGAGTGCTTGTAAGTAATTGGAACATGGAAATAAATTATATTTTCAAAATAAAATATGATTTCAAAAAAAAATATGTTTTCCTTTTAAATGTTTAAATGAGGCCCATGAGGCCCATGGTATGCCATCAAATGATTCATTAATGAATTCCTAAAATGGTTAAATTTCATCATGGTAAAGACATTTAATTCGGGATTCATCTTATCGCTCTCATATGATGGAGTTGTAGGATAAGTTCTATACGTGTTGTGGTTGACAATAGAGACTCTGCACACTATGAAGAGACAGTGGGTTATTCTTGTGATGGATCTGTTGGCTGACTTTTCTTCTCATATATTTAATTCGGGATGGACCTTGTGCATATATGATGAGTGAAGGATAAGTTCTATGTGTGTTGTGGTTGACAATAGAAACTGTGCAGACTATGAAGAAGCAGTGGGTTCTTCTTCTCGATATGAGAGTCTGAAACACTCTTGAAACACTCTTGACATTTTATATTTGGTATTTGATATTTATATTATTGTAATTTTAAAATTGATTTTTTTAAATAAAATAAAATAATAATATTAATTTATATTTATAATGTTAAAAGATTTATTTTTATAATAGAAATCAATAACAATGCTTGAAAATAATATGAGAAAAATAAAACTTTACTCTTTATTAAAATGTATGTGACTTGAACTCTTTTTTTTATAAAATGTGTAAGTCTTTAACATATAAAATGTGACTCTTTGTCATTGAAAGCCACACTTAGAATCACTCATAAAAATTCCGATACCAAAAAGCCTATCAACCAAATGTTGATTGTCGTACCAACAAGTTTTCGAATATTGTTAATTGTCCACTAAATTTTAATTGCACTAGTTTTAGAATTTTAATTTTGGAATATTGTGGAATTTATTTTTTAGATTTATATGAAATTACAGATAATTGGAATTTTGAATTATAAAAGGAATTAGGTTCATAAATTCTATATTTGCACTAGTACTACATAACGTGTTGTTTATTGAAAGGTTTCATTTTCTGTAATGAATAAAAACTTAGTACTTCAATAAGTCAAGAAGAAAAAATGGATTAGTAAATACATTCAATTTCCATTATGATGAATTATTGTACTAAAATGATTTTTTTAAATAAAATAAAATAATAATATTAATTTATATTTATTTTTTTTTTTTTTTTTTTTTTTTTTTTTTTTTTATTTATTTTTATAATAAAAATCAATAACAATGCTTGGTGCCTAATATGAGAAAAATAAAAACCTACTCATTAAAAATGTATGTGACTTTGAACTCCTTTTTTATAAAATGTGTAAGTCTTTAACATATAAAATGTGACTCTTTGCCATTGAAAGCCACACTTAGAATCACTCATAAAAATTCTGATACCAAAAAGCCTATCAACCAAATGTTGATTGTCGTACCAAAAAGTTTTCGAATATTGTTAACTGTCCACTCACCTTAACCTGCAACTAGCCTTAACTCAATTCTTGGAATATTGGTGGAATTTTATTTTAGATTTTATATAGCCCGACATAATCGAAATTAAATTATACAAGGAATTAGGGTTCATAAATCAAGTATATTTTAAAATTAGTACTACATAACATGTTGTTTATTGAAAGGTTTCATTTTCTGTAATGAATAAAAACTTAGTACTTCAATAAGTCAAGAAGAAAAAATGGATTAGTAAATACATTCAATTTCCATTATGATGAATTATTAAATTTTAAAATTGATTTTTTAAATAAAATAAAAATAATAATATTAATCTAATTTAAATGTTAAAGTAGACTATTTTTATAATAAAATTTATTTTTATAATAGAAATCAATAACAATGTTTGAAAATAATATGAGAAAAATAAAACTTTACTCTTTATTAAAATGTATGTGACTTGAACTCTTTTTTTTATAAAATGTGTAAGTCTTTAACATATAAAATGTGACTCTTTGCCATTAAAAGCCACACTTAGAATCACTCATAAAAATTCCGATACCAAAAAGCCTATCAACCAAATATTGATTGTCGTACCAACAAGTTTTCGAATATTGTTAATTGTCCACTCAATTTTAATTGCACTAGTTTTAGAATTTTAATTTTGGAATATTGTGGAATTTATTTTTTAGATTTATATAGCCTGCATATACTGAAATTTTAAATTATACAAGGAATTAGGTTCATAAATTCTATATTTGCACTAGTACTACATAACGTGTTGTTTATTGAAAAGTTTCATTTTCTGTAATGAATAAAAACTTAGTCCTTCATAACGTGTTGTTTATTGAAAGGTTTCATTTTCTGTAATGAATAAAAACTTAGTCCTTCAATAAGTCAAGAAGAAAAAATGGATTAGTAAATACATTCAATTTCCATTATGATGAATTAAATTCACATCAATGATGTTTCAAGCCTCGTTCCACCCCTGTTACAAAATCCTATACAAAATAAAAGCAATTATTTTTATGTAAACCTTGTTCCAATAATTTTATATTATGACCTATTTAGTGTTATTTCCATCCATTATTAATCTAGCGTATCGAACTGGGCAGTGATCTGCATATAATGGTAATTTTTTGCAATTTTTTCTTTACTCTGTCTATTCTCCTTGACACTAGGCCAATATGAAAAAAGTCTCTCTTATAGTTGTTCGCTCTGGAATAGTTGTTCGCTCACCATAAATAATCCTATAATAATCCTATAGTTGTGGAAAGAACCTTCATGTCCACTGTGATGGCGCTTTATTTCCCTTGTCGGTTCCAATCTCTTAATCCTAAATTTGTCTCTGGGAATTTGCACACTGCTGATTCTTATTGACAATCTACTTAATCTGCACCTGCCTTCA
>SNQJ01S0003686.1:23288-38451 GCA_010110895.2 Picea sitchensis | reverse complement strand
AGTTGTGGAAAGAACCTTCATGTCCACTGTGATGGCGCTTTATTTCCCTTGTCGGTTCCAATCTCTTAATCCTAAATTTGTCTCTGGGAATTTGCACACTGCTGATTCTTATTGACAATCTACTTAATCTGCACCTGCCTTCAGATTCTGTCAACGTTGAGTTATGAATAAACTCGTTTTACGCATAGCCATTACCGATTGTGACTTATGGGTGCACCTTGTCTATAAATAGTTAGTTAAGATCAGTTGCAAGTAATAGACTATCTAACCATGCTAGGTTAAATAAAATTTTATTAATACACAAGAAATTGAGTGGAATACTTGTTACTCACCAATTATTCCAAAACCTACTTTATAATATGATGGAAGGTGCTAACAGTTCAAGAGTGTTCTCTCTCATGAGCTCTGGAACAAGTAGCTTGAATGCATATAACCACATAAGAATGGAAAAATACAATATGCTCTTGAACCAACCACAAAACACATTCAAGCACCGAATCCAAACTTTAAATCCCCTTCCTCTACCCACAAAAGCCAAAACTTTAAAAATAAAAAAATGTAGGCCTAACAGCATAGAAAACAAGCTTACCTCTGGATGTTATTGTTGGCTAGGCACCGGTTATGAATGTGAATTTTTTTTACAGACATGTAATTTGGGTCATTTGGGTTATGCCTTCATGTCATACCAAACGAGTTGAACAATGCAGAATATTTGTTACGAGACGTTACTCAGTGGAGAAAGAGGGAAACATTGCCAGAGCCGAAGTATAACCATGTTTAACACCAACCAGGAGAATGTTTGAACTGAAACCGGTGCTTACTGGAAACAATTCGAACAATTTCGCGTGACTCGATGCCTCAGGTTGTCCATTAAATCCCTGGGCCAGTGCATCGAGAATCGGAGCGACGGGATCGAGAATATCAATAGTGTCTCATATATCAATTAGTCTTCTTAATGTGGTTGCACATTTATACCTCAAAATGGCCAAAGCTACTCGGGTGACACCGACAAAAAAGTGGAGCTCAACGTCCTTGCTTGTTGCTATGAAGCTCAAACGATGTCGCGGTAGGTACAATTGCTCAGTGCTCAGTGATGAGGTTTCGCCCACGGAAAAGCATTATTGTACCCACTACAAGATCCTTTAAGCTTCCCCAACATTGCGCATATCAGGGGATGAATAAAGCAAACAAAGCTTCAGAGTGTCGACCAACTGTTCATCTAAATTTTTTTGAATTCCTCAACTCTTATTAAACAATTATATATATATAGTTAAAGAAAGCTCTAAATGCAATCACATGAAGGATCTTGAAACAGGGGCTCAAAGACGATTTTAATTCCATTAGGTAGTCACTTCACTGATAAACCTTCACTGAATAAACTTAGTTTATTTAAATATAAAAAATAAATTTGGTAAGGCAGTGTCCTCTGTTAACACGAGCTTAAAACAACAATTTAGAAGAGTCAATAGAGAACATCCAAACAACCTGGTTTAAATAAATAACTATAACTATAAATTAATTTTCACACAGAATGTCTTTGTTGCTTTCATTCCCTGTTCTCCAATACCAACACCAATATCCAGTGTTTTTATCGAGTGTTGGTGTTTTCCAACCCCAACACCAATATCACCATTCACTATTGGCTTTCTCCCTCAATGCCAAAACTATCCATTGATGGTTTTGTATCGGTTGTTTCATAGCAATAGTTTTATAAGTTCGATTTAGTTGGTGACAATACTCCATTGAAAGAAGAAGAATTATTGTGTAAAGAAAGGAAGGAATTTGAAAATTGTTTTATTTATTTATTGAGAGACTGACGAACAGGTTAACAAATTCGCTTTCGCCCCACATGAAGATTCCTTCTTTTCTGCCATAGTGATCTATAAATGCCCCTGAAATTAGCAGGAGAAATTTGTTTTATTTATTGAATGCGACTCTACGATATTCGAACCAGAGAAGTCAAAACACCCGACATTGTCGGGCTGCTGGAAGAGCCAAATATGAAAAACGGTGAGTTGAGCTGGGGACGATTGCTCCGGTTCTTTTGCGAAAACGGATCTACGGAAATAGTGCGAAAAATACTTAGTTAGCCGTATCTTAACATTTAAAGCTCTCACTATTAAAAGTTTTCAAAAAAAAACTCAAATGACAAATATCTGGACATGAAAATAACCTGGAATTCGTATCAGTTAGGCCGATTGCAGAAGGAAAGGTTATATTTATTTCTGTAATAATTCTAGGGTTTGAACAAAAATTAGTGCTTACTGGAAACAATTCTAGCAATTCCGCGTGCATGACTCGTTGCCTCAAATTGTTCATTAAAGCCCTGGGCAAGTGCATCGAGAACCAGAGCGAAGGGATCGAGAATTCGATCTTGGTCACATCAAAAATAATAAATCACAATTAATTTACGCCGTCATCCCGGCAATAACACCTTGAAATTCGCCCCCTGCCAGTGCATTGATAACGGGACCGAGGGGATAGAGAATCATATCTTGATCAGAGAAAAGATAGTAATTAATTCACATTGTCACGGCTGCAATAACACATTGAAATTGGAAGCCAATAAGATAGTAAAAAAATAAAGATTTATTTATTTATTTTAATTTAAAAAAAATTATTATTGAACTAAAATGTGAAAAAAAATTAAGTCAAACTTGTAACTAATGGTAGGTCATTGAGGAACTCATCTCTATAATCCAGTCCAACCTTCGTCAGGAACTAATAACTATTTAAAATTATTTAAATATTAAATAAATCGATCTATGTTTATAAAATATAAAATTATTTAATAAAATTATTTAAATATTAAATAAATCGATCTATATTTATAAAATATAAAATTATTAAATACTAAATAGATCGATCTATGTTTATAAAATATAAAATACATAGATATAAAATAAAACATATATAGATAACTTACATAGAGAGCTATAAAAAATCTGTTTTGTCCCACCCCACTAAGCAGGTATTTAAAAATGAAAGTAAGAAGCATGCATCCAGCAGCAAGCTAAAAATGCTCATCTATCTGGCTGGGATTGAACGGCCATCCATCCGAACCTCTCAATTGGTGTCCATGATCCGCCCCCCTGGCCTTATTGGAACGACCTTGATTTTACTTTTTATGCTTTGGTTTTGAAACAGACTCCACACAGTATGGTATGGTTTTGTCCTGTGGAGCCCGGAATCATACAAGAGTGAACTGGCCGCCGATGGTATGGTTTTGTCCTGTGGAGCCCGGAATCATACAAGAGTGAACTGGCCGCCGATCGGACGGGCTTTTATTGCCTGCTTCCAAGGCTTCAGATACTTTTTGCTGGACCGAGTCAAGAAAAATCTGCATGGCCACCCTACTTTTGGCCTGCTCAACCCTTGACCTGGTCAACATGAAGTATACAGTCTCCACATCTGCTTCTACATCCACCCATCCAGGTTCATTGAATAAATTGTATTCTATTGGATTCTCCTGATAGGATTATTTTGATTAGCACCACCATATGNTGGCCTGCTCAACCCTTGACCTGGTCAACATGAAGTATACAGTCTCCACATCTGCTTCTACATCCACCCATCCAGGTTCATTGAATAAATTGTATTCTATTGGATTCTCCTGATAGGATTATTTTGATTAGCACCACCATATGGGAGCACGGGATAATGACTTACATAACTCCTTTCTATTTTGGAAAGTAAAAGATACTCTTGCAAGGCAACCCGTTTTTACTTTGAAACCATTGGAATCGAGAGATGAAATTCCAAGCTTTCATCATATGATATGGGGGGTTTCCATACATAGAAAAAGACTCAGAGTGGCTGAAGATGCAGTTTACCGGGACAGTTCCAATGCCCATACCCCCGATTCCATCCATCCCAAGCACGGTGTCAAAGCGTTGCCATCGTGTTCCTTCGAGCAGCAGAGCACAAATGAAAGCCGGTATAGTTCTTTTTTTTTATCCATAGAGTTCTAGATATCAATTCTAGTTGAGTGTCGAGTAGGTATAGTTTGAGGAAGAGTTCTAGGTTCAAGGGTGGAGGAGCTCTGTGGTTCCGTCGATTCAGAGAGAAAGATCATGAAATGGCAAATTTCAGTAATAGAAAATCCTTTCTTTTGACCTCTGCCATATTATTATAAGAAACCATTCTCAACTTGGATGGAGACAGATCGAAAGGCTGATCATTTTTCAGGAATACCTCCTCTTCCCTGCTTTCTTCCTCTTCCCCCTGCCAGGAGGAGGTGTTACAAGTTGTGGTTACCCACCATGCATGCCTAGTTCGACAGGCTCGGGCAATGGGGGAATGAACGGACAGGATTACTGCTTGCTGCTTCTTTTCTTGTCTATTCGTTCAGTTTTTCATGCTATCGTCCCGTTAATCCATGAATTACTGCTGCGCCCCTCTTACTGTTACTGTAGGCAGCATTTGATCAATAATTGCATTGATTTGAAATATCGTTATATATCATATTGATCAATTCTGAGTGAAACAGCTCCCTTAAAGTAATAGGTTGCCTCCACTGTAAGGTTCTGCCCGGCCCCTCCTTACTTATAGGTTCTGGGCCCGGAGATCCTACGCTAAAGCGTAATTACATATACAAGGATCTTGGCTCTCTACCCCCGGGGATGGGGCGGTCCACTCAGCAAGCACGCAAGCAATCAAGGGAATGAATGGAGAAAAGCAAATGAAGAAGGAACTGGGTGTGGATAAGAGAGAAACAGGTTCGAGATCGAACAGATTCACCAGCAGCTAATCCAGTTTACTCATAAGCAGTACCTAATCGGGCAGCCTGCGTGGAAATAGCAGTGGTTCCAGCAGCTGACGCGGGCGCGCTTTTTCTATATAATGAAGGGGATCCCTTAAATAATAATAAGGCATCCTTAGACGAGAGGGTGGTATCACGGATAATCCCCACCTTCCACCCTATACCTCTACATTCGTCTCATAAGGGCCAAGGCAAGAGAGACGGGCGGCTGCTTGCTGGTTGGTGGATGAACCGGGGCGGGGATTGCTTTTTCTCGCTTGCTTTATAGATTTGTATGGCTCGTGCTAGGCTTACCGGGCCATACGACCTCATTGCCAGACATACCGGGCATTTAATAGCAGAGAGCTAGCACAGAGATCTGATATCTGTGATACAGGTAGAGCTAGACCTATTGAGGCTACTGTTGAGGGAGTGGCACAAGCCACTCCCTGCCTGCGGGGGGACGGCGGGCTAGAGCTTGAGGCGCTTACTATTTACAGCTGGAGCTATTAAGAACGCGTTCTATCTGAAATTAAAAAGCTTATGAAAAGCATATTTAAATAAAGCAAACCTTGTCATCTGGGCTCGGAGGCATCAGGATCCATCCACGGGTATCGAACTCGCAATTGTATTAAGCCAAATAAATTCAGAACTGCATTTCAGGTATAAAGTTCTGAATTGCGAGTTCGATACCCGTGGATGGATCCTATGCCTCCGAGCCCAGATGACAAGGTTTGCTTTATTTAAATATGCTTTTCATAAGCTTTTTAATTGCTTCACCCCTGACTTTCGGAAGGCGAGATGCGCGCAAAAGATATAGGCCCTATTAGCACTTCTTCCCCATTTAATTACTTAAGGCTCGGTCCATACTTTATATTATTACTCATAATCCCACCCACCCAAGTTATCCGGAGCAGTTCCACTCGCGGTGCTTCAACCTCTAAATTCAGCGTCGAACGACAATTCCTCGAGACTCAAAGCTAGTTTGTTATTTGTTGGGTTGTTCCGATCGATCTCAAAAGCCCTTCAACCCCGCATTTGTTACTACATGCCAAGTTGAAATGCCAGGTGGTGACAATGCCGGGAATTGGATCCAGGCGTGTATCCTTTTACAAATAATTTATTGCTAACCCTTGACGGTGAGGACGAGTTCAGGAAATATACATTACCAGACGCCACCTTTTCACTCTCCAAATTCCCACTTTGAGAAACGTTTTCTGGTTAGCTAGGGAACTATGAAGGCCGGTGTGTGTTAATTCGTCTATTCTATTATTTACGGATTAACAACTAGCATTTTTTCATAGGGTGGGAAGAATAATTGGCCAAGGAACACAAAACAAAACCAAACCAACAAGGATTAAGTACTTATTTGGTCTTCAAGCTGAGGTGCACGTTCCCTGCAGGGGCAACGATCTTCCTGTCGTTCCGGCGTGTTCCTCAGAGATTCCATAGCGTCATGCAGGAATTGCTTCTGTCGCGCAACATAAAACTTGGGTGGCATAGGGACAATGTTTCTTCTTTTTCCCTTTAGAATTCTATCTGCGTTCAATCCCGTCCTCAGGCCTCCTTGAGTCACCGCGTGCACTCGAGGTTCTTCCAGATGCTCTTCTCTCCTTGGTTCTGCAAGAATCATGTTGCATCTTCTCTTATTCTCTTCCCCCACTTTGCTATCAATTTAGGACAATCTTCTGTGTCATGTTTAGTGTCGTGACAGTGTCGACATCGTGGTCGGGGTTTCGTACAATATCGAGAAATATGGCCAGTCTCCCCACAGTTATTACAAGTATATGCACCTCCTCAGCCTCGACCTCTGTAGCTGCCTTTGAAGCCTCCCCGTCCTGCTTCAAGGTTGTCTTCTGTTCCCTGCACACGATAAGCATCTGCGGTGCGCTCTATCATCAGTGCCAAACTTCTGTCATTTTCACATCACGTCCCATGGATTTACAGAAGTAACATAACAGAGTCTTTGCGGAAGTTTGATATTTATGCAACATAGGACACTGAGTCGGTGCATGGCCCCAAGCTTTACATATATAATACCACTGCGATCCTCCAGCAGGGGGAATAGATTCGGCGCGCCTATGGAAGCAGTAGAATTTCCAAGGATTGGGCATTCATTCCTGTGGTGTCCTTCCGTTCTACATGTAGTGCACAAAACTTGCTCACAAACTGCTTTCCCCTTCAACATCTCCTGCAACTGGTTAGTCAAAGTAGTAGCCAGTTGGGTCTGTCCCTGCGCCAAACCTGATGAAGACTCATTGGGTTCCTCAAGAGTGGACTCCAATTTCATCGCGATCTCCAACACGTTCTCCTGAGAGTTGATCCTTTGCTGTTGCAACGGAATGCGAATGTGGGGCAACAATCCCTCAAAAAACCATTCCCAGTGCTAGACCTCCAGTAGTTAAAGATTGACTCCTTACATGCGATCTTTCAATCTTTGGTCATATTCCAAACAGTCTCTTTCACTTTCTGCTTTATTTATTTCAATTCTGCCACACACTGCTGCTCCGACTTAGGTTTCTAGAATTCTTTAATCAAACCTTTTTCTTATCTCATCCAAAGTGCTTGTCTGACCCCAGGGACATCAATTTTAGACTTCATATATCGTTGTAGTGCGTGATCCCTTAAAGTAGTTTCCAAGTGCACGATCTTTACAGCGTTGTCTGTGACTCTATTTACTGCCCATATAGCCTCACATATAAACCAATGCTGCTCTGCGTCATCCCTCCCTGTTCCATGGAATACAGGGATTCTGATCATAGGATCAGTGCTTGTTCCAGCCATTGTCAAAGTAAAATTGATTGTTGTTTCTATTCCTCTGCTTACTGAAGGTACTGCTATCCTCTGGCATAGTATAAAACCCTTCCCTTTGTTCTCCTTCCCTAGCATACGTACAAACCCTAGCATACCTATTGCATTTTCCCAGAATAACTGATGAAATCAAGTCTAATTCGGTGTACTCATAACATCCCCCAACGTCTCATCTGTGCCCGAAGGTCTTATAACGAACATAGCTAGGAGAAGCACAATAAGGTTCCAGTGGGCTTTCTCCATCAAGGTAATCTAGAGTTGTTTATAGGGTAGTTACAGAGGGGAATTCATTCATCAATCCCTGATTCCGGCTATGCGGATGAAATAATTATAGAGCAGTTATGGAGGGGATAAGTGGGGAGATATCCCCGATTGCTGCTATGTGGATGAGAAGGAAGGACCGCAAAGGCATGATCTATTACCGCAAAGGAAGGACCACTACCACCAAAAAACTGATATACATTGAATGAAGTATCTTAGAATTCGGCCCTAGAGTGAGGTACGAAGTCCCTTACTGCAAAGGAAAGATCTCTTATCGCCTCGCTAAAGCTCATAAATGGAGCCCACCATTTCACTGTACTGTAAGATCACTTTCTTTGGGGGATTCAAGTGGCGATACAACAACTTTTTCATGGCCTCGAACGTGGTTTATCACTCATCTCTGAAGGGCGTTGATCTTATACCCACCATTCAATTAGTTTGAGGCTTGCCTCATGAATAGATAGATTTTATGTCTAGCAATGAGGAGCGGTAGTAAATAGATCAATCATAGTTCGGGTGCGATCTTTCCTTTTTCTAGCTGAGAGAGAGATGGACCTCCGAGGAGCTCCATTTGGCTTGAATAAGTATTAGTTTTTTCCTTTCTAAACGATATGAGATATCGCGCAGAATCCTGCATTATTGCCCTTTCTAAGTAACCAACACTAAGGATAATGGAGCACCTACTATGACTTATGTAATGAATACCTCGTCTAGAACTACCTCAGACGAGAAAGTGAAATATCGTATGTGATTTAATACAATAGGGAGCATGCCTTCCTGCCTGCCTGCCCTTCTATCTATTCTTGTACGACCGAAGGGAGTGGGTATGCCACCTAGAGTGACGAGCTACTTGGCCACACACAAGGAAGGATCGTTAGATCTCATGAGTGAAGGGAAGGTTATCCCCTTCCCATTTCTTTTCTTGGCGTAGAAGATTGCCTTACCTCTTGTCTTTCTATCTAGCCTAACAACATGAGTGAGAAGCCTTAACTACCTACCTGAATAAGTCTGATTGAATGGCCTTACTAGCAATAGTTATGATCTTACTAGCATAAGTAAGTTATGGCCTCATGACTTGCTTTCCCTTCTGACTTTTATCTATAAGAGGCTTGCCTTCTTATTTGTTGATGGAACCTTATTCCCTTCTTACTTGCCCTCCCCTCTGACTTCTCACATTGGAAGGCGGAAGCAAAGGTTACATTTCTTCTAAAGACCTGTCTGTGCTTCTCATTTTGGGCTAATAAGGAAGACTAATTCGGTCCAGCTATATGAGTAGCACAAATGTCGTGAGGCATCAACCATGCAATCAAATAAGTGACTATCACTAACTACCTACAACTGTACCTACTTACTATTCATTCATTTTCCAGCCAGGTAACATCATTGGCCCATGAATGATAGTTATTCAATTTGAGGTGAGGCAGATACGGTTCCGTGAGCGAAGCGGGAAATAATGAAATGATACTGAAGCTGAAGAGATTTATATACATAGGTGGAAATGGGTAACTCAGATCGGGGATGAAACCTATAACTAGGGGGTTAAACCTTTCCCTATTCCCCTACGGGAAATCTCATGAGCGACATCGTTGCTGAATAAGTTGCGGGGTAGTAGTCCCACCCATACCTAGTCAACTATTACGTATCTGAGTAATCTCAGATCCACGAGCATGAAACCGAGCGGGTAGGTGTGGAAATAGAGAGTTGGCGAGATCTTTAAGAAACGCTATTCGAAGGGTGGGATCATATTTTCTATCAACGGAGTGTACGGGCGAAAAACATTATATACGTAATAGTTTGTGCGGATAATAAATTGTTGCTGTTAATACGTCTATAAGAGATGAGTATTCTCGCCCCCAGAGAAATAGATGGAGATTGGAATGAATTGCCTCCTTTTGCTGTCTATAATACCGGGGATTTCAATATGGAAGCCCCCTATTAATTGAAATATTTAGTTTACGGAAAGTGCCCAACTCACTCTTATTTAAAACCCTGTATATTATTAAAGTTGTTAATACGTATATAAGAGGTGGTTTAAAAAATTGGATTAGCAAGAACTAATCATCTTTTAACTCCTCCCTTTTTACTTTTCCACAATAAAACCAAGTCCAGGAACCATCACTTCAAGGCGGCTACGGAATGAAATAGTGTTACTTTTCCCACTTTCAGACTCCATCCAGTTCATTACCTCAAATTGACGACTATGCCTAAAAAGTCCGTTATTAATGGCGGGCGACGCAAAACAATTGCGTGTGGGCGTGCTATGAAGAGCGAACGAGAGCCTAAGCACCCTAAAGAAAGCCTTGTGGTATAGGAAGCACATGTGTAAGTATGGAAATTCAAGGGGTCTTATGATTTATGTAGTGTTGGGGGAGCAGATGGTCCCAAAAACACTGGTGGACCTAGAAGCAGCAAGAAATGGTTTGCCCATAAAGTAAGCTTTGTCTGAGGTATGTACAATGAAAGTGGTGTGTTTAGTCATGATGGCCCCACCTCTTTCCGATTCAGAGGCAAAGCCTGCCACTATCTACACACCAGAAATTTGAATCGCCTTACTACTGCTGCATTGCTTGCTCTTATCTCCATTGCCAGTTTTACGAATGGACAATTTCTTCAACATGATCTATCCATGGTGGAAGATCATAATTAGTAGGAACCCAGGTGTGGTAGGGGAAGAACAAGCTGCCTTTATATCCCCGGTTGACCTGAAACAGATTGGTTTGGAAAAATAGTAGGGCTTTCTATTTCATAATTATTTCTTCTAATTCTCCCGATTCTTTGGAGCTAAAGATTGGTAGATGCGGGATTAGAACTTAAGGTCTCAAGGTATTTTTATAGAGAATTTGAAAAATCTTCCCCCTCCTACTAGCTAGCTGCTTGGTCCTAGTTACATAATTGACTAGTAAAGCTCCCCCTTTCTATTAATTCGAGGCATAGAAGGAAGTGTAGGCATTTAACAGCTAGCCAGAAATTGGCGCTAACAACTCCTGCACTCTAATTAGTAAGGCGAAGCACCCCTTCCAGCTGCAGCTCCAACATCCCATTCATTCATTCATTCCTATAGCACCTCCCTATAAAGAACTAGCATATTTTCTTGTAATCTGGTTCGTGTAACCCAGGTAACTTGCATATGTCTCGAGGGTTGGTTCTCTTTTTGTGTGCTCCCTGCTGTTTGCAGGTATAGTGTCTGGAATTGTTGAATTTGGTAAGTTCCAAACTGCTTGGCTCTATCTGTTGTACWAAGAGTATCAAGTAGAGTGTTGGTGCTCCTACTAGCTCTAACCTGACCAAGGGTTGGAGGTGTGGAAAAGGTTTSAATAGGAGGTTTTTAAGATAGATGGGTTTAATGCTTTTTCGTAATAGCTTAAATTGATCTAGGTAGGGCGGATTGGTTCAGTGATGTTTCACCCACCCTTTCTATAGAATAATTCGCCCTTAAGGCAACTAGTTTGATAAAGGTTCTTGCATGAATCAGAATAACCCGATTTGAGTAAGCCATTCCATTATAGCATCTCCCATTCTCTTATATAGAAAAGGGGGGTTTGGCTGGTCGAGTTATGAATGAGTAAAGCTCGTCTAGGATCCTACTATTATGATAAGGAGGGGTAAACTGGCTGCAAGTTCTGTAACTAGACCGAATGAGATCCATCCGTAGCTGAGTGATTACCCGAATGCTTCAAGTCGAGTACCTTATGGGAGAAGATGGATCCGGGGCATATCCAAATTATATTGGAAAGCTACGATAG
Source organism: Picea sitchensis (assembly GCA_010110895.2). Taxonomy (NCBI): domain Eukaryota; kingdom Viridiplantae; phylum Streptophyta; class Pinopsida; order Pinales; family Pinaceae; genus Picea; species Picea sitchensis. Next base: position 26,895 of record SNQJ01S0003686.1, on the reverse strand, counting down.
CAGCTTGAAATGAATAGGGCTTATATAAGTAATAGTTTATGATCCCCAACTTCTTTCTCTTCCGTCATCTAAGAGCCTAATCAGCTCAACTGGTGAACCTCTCCCTTCACACTATTAATTAAGGGGTTAAACAGGACCAAATTATCTGTAAAAGGGTGATAGGATGTACGTGAAGGCGATGAACAACGAAATCCCTGAATGAGAGCACAAGATTTGTTTAAAGGGGTTAAAACTATTGAAATTGACTAGTTCCTTATTTTATTTGTATACCATTCACGAAATGCCTAGTCCGTACCAGGTTGGAAAGTACGGGTTAGGGATGCACTAAACTTCAAGTAGGGATTGGCAGTGCACAACTTCAAGTAGGGTGGTCCACCTTGGATGAACTAGGGAGTTGCATCAATAGAGTCAACTCCATTATGCGTGTTGATCCCTTGCCCATTTCATTTCTTCTAAGCCTCCCATAGGTGGTTCAGGCAACCCAGTTTAAGTCAGTTTAACTCTGTTCATTGGTAAGAAGCCATGTTGGTTGGTGGTTCAATCCCAAGTTGTTGGTCATGGTCAGGTGTCATTCTCTGGTGTCGATGGCTGAACACCCTTCCATCATCCATTCCTTTGTCTAGCTGGTTATTCAATGCAAACAATAGTTAGTTTTTGCTAATAGATCACCAATGATATAATCAGAGGGCGAGGGACAAACTAACTAGGTATGGGTAGGACGACTCGGATCACAGAATACTTTTTTCTGGACCGATGTCGAATGGCAGGGTTGAGTAGAGATCTCTCTCAATTATTATATAGAAAGAGAATGGGTTCGATGGGTTTGGTTGGCGAGATTAGGATAGAAGGTTGATCATGTGGTGGGAGTATCAATGTAGGTGGTGGATTTCATTTATCTAGGAGTAAAAGCAATGGGATCCTCCCCAATTATTATGTGGAAAAGAGAAGCTATCATATCGGATTGGTACTTGGATTCCAACATTCATTCGATCGCACCTGCTCGTCACTAAGTGATGTGATAGGCACTTCCTCATGGAGTTCCCGTCCCACTGCCCGGCAAGAGTAGGTTTGAGTGGGGTATCTTCGTTATCCATGAGTGAGATGGCGATCAGGAGGTTAGGAGTGTGTGATGCCCCAGACATTGGGAGATGAGCTGTCAAAACGACGTCCCAACCATTGTGGAATATGTGTCGAGTATTTCGTGATTAGATCTTGTATGCAATCCCCGACCCCAACACTCTTATTGAAGCGGTTTTACACAATTTACAATCGAAGTTGCCTGCCTATAAGGTAGTGGGAGTGAAACCTAGGGTTGCCACCTAAGTCTAAAAGACTGGTATAGAAAGAAGCTAGTAAGTGGGTTGATACCAAGTAAGTATTTTCCCTAAGCTTGTGGTTCCAACAACTAGCTTACATAAATAAAAAGGTGGGAGAAGTCACAGATCAAGCTCTTTACTTAGGTATGGGTAGACACACTTTTCAATGAACCAAACTCACTATTATCCAACTAACTCTTCCATCATCCCCTTAAATGAGAATAGTAGGTTGTATATGAATAATTGTATATCTATTTAATAAGCAACGTCTTTCATTAATTCTTAATCACCGTATCGGTCAATCCCAATAAGAATAAAACTATCCCTTTCAATAATGGTTTGGGATAAGACAGGCCTAAATGAACTGATAGGTGTGTATAAGACGAACCATGACTAGGGCACTCTAAACAACATGATTAGGTAGATTTCTTATTGATAGGTCATATACAAGGTTATCCCTTCTTTTTTCCTGGAAATCCTTCCTTAAAGTGGTAAATTTAGAAAGAAAAGGTGTCGTGTCAAGATGATAGAGAGTTCGAACGTGACCTATCCAGATGGTAAATTCAGAAAGAGAAGGTTGCGTGTCAAGATGATAGAGAGTGTGGGCCTATCGAGTTTTCCTACGTGAACTTGGTCTTACTCAAATGGGAAATGAAGTAATAGAAGGTTGTGTATAGTGGATGCCCCGCCTAAGCCTCTGATAAGTAAGTAGTAGTTCCCTGCCTCACTCCCTCTACGCTCTTTGTCCCGCCTAAGCTTATACAATTATTTTTCTTTATAAAATATTGCTTAGAACATACAATTAAAGTTATAACTTTAATGTGTTTTTTTATAAAATATAAATAATTGATAAATAACTTAACTTGTATGGAAAAAACATGAAAAACTTCCCAAAAATATAAATGGATATGTATTAGGCATTCCATTCAGCATTGGTTCATTTTTCAGGTGGTTCCCGGTACAACTCTTGCATGCATGAGTGTATTATGTAGGGGATAAGTCGTTAACTCATTTTTATGGCCCGCCTAGCCAGCGTGAGAGTCTCCATTGTGTCTCTCTTTAAATCAAATAAATACACTTGCAGTTTTTCGGAAATATATCTTCATGAAATTGGCTTATCCTGCAATGTTTAGTTGATTTGCAGAGATGGGATGACGAAGATGAATAATGGAGTCCATTATTTCAGATAATGTGCAATTCTTATAGGTCTTCACCTCATTCTTGGCCATGAAGGTACAAAGAAAACAACTAATCATGTACATGATGTAGACAGATATAGCGAAAACATCAAACCCTGTAAAAGTGTTATTTAGAAATCTTATTATTTACATTGAATTGATGATCCTAATTCTACCCTAAATCCGCTAGGTTATGTGCTTAATCTACATGACTCTTCTGTCTCCCCATTTTTATCTTTCTTTTAGAGGCGTTTTTCTTTTTTCTTTTAATCAGTTGAGGCCGTGTTTGGTTGATTTGCATACATGATATGAGAGGCCACGTGTTTGGTTGATTTGCATACATGATATGATGGAGCTGAAGATTAGAGACCATTATTTCTTCTGGAGGTGGCCCCTTTGCCTCATTTTCGTCTCAAAAACAGGGAAAACAACGTATCAATACTATTCTTGAATGTGATAATTTGGAAAGGCGTTGGCTAAACATTCTACCTTTTGGGTTTTCTGGCAGGAATTGGCTAGAATCCGACGATGTAAATTTGGACAAAATCTCTATTTTATGTTTTTTAAATTGCCTGTTTGAATGCATAAATGGATTTAGCACGCTGAAAAATCCCTGGGGCATTCGGATTATACAAACTTAGCCATTCAAATCTATAGATCCAACCATTCATCACCGGATTTCAGGCAAAATCAAAAGGAAAAAGTTACCAGAAAACCTCCAAAAGGTTTAACGTTTAGACTACTGCATTTGAAAAAGGGAAGTTTCACACCAAATAAATTGAAAGCTCTCACAAGTACTATTCCTTAATGTCGGGTTACATTTATTTGAAAGTTCTCACAAGTACTAATCCTTAATGTTCGGTCACATTTATTCCTTTTTTTTTTCTTAATGAAAAATAAAGTCAATTATCTCTTGTGGAGTTATCGTATCATTACCACATGTGCAGTTATCACATGGTTTTTCCTCATTCCGGTACACAATCTTTAACCCTATAGGCGATTTCGAATCATAAAATTAGTTCTTGAATATTTGTTATTTTTATTGAATTCTTGAGTGGTAAACAAAATTTTACAGACACGATTCTCTGTGACTAAGAAAACGAATAAGTGTAT
>SNQJ01S0003686.1:7057-23270 GCA_010110895.2 Picea sitchensis | reverse complement strand
CCGGTACACAATCTTTAACCCTATAGGCGATTTCGAATCATAAAATTAGTTCTTGAATATTTGTTATTTTTATTGAATTCTTGAGTGGTAAACAAAATTTTACAGACACGATTCTCTGTGACTAAGAAAACGAATAAGTGTATGGGGTAGATTTGATTTTGTTCATTTTAACATCTTATTTTCCTTAAGATTATTAATTTTTTTTTTCCAGTTTTTAAACCTGGACGAGTTTGACCTTCGGTGAGTTGGTTATTTATTGCATTCCTTTAAGTTAAATATGATTTTATTTTAAACTAATTTTTTTTCCCCATTTTTACACTTAACTAAGATGAATTACCTTCAGTGAGTTGGTTATTTAGTGAGTTGGTTATTTATTGCAGTCCTTTACGTTAAATATGATTTTGTTTTAAAATAAATTTATTTTCCCCATTTTTACACTTAACTGAGATGAATTATTTACAATTAACAAGTGATGAATTATAACTATTTGGTAATTTTAARGTATTAGAGGTTTTAAAAAATAAAATAAAATTTATATTATATACATTATTTTGAATTGAGTTGGAGTTGGTATAAGAGTATTAAGGTGTATATACAACCYTAAAAYGATAAAACATTATTATGTAGATAATACTTATAAATATATATGGGATATGGGAGTTATGATTTTGTTTAAAATAAATTTATTTTTCTTCATTGCAATTAATATATTTGGATGAATTATGAATACAAATGGTTATAGGTTTGGATGAATCAAGAATATAAATAGTAATTTTAGTATGTTACAATTTTTAAAAAATAAAATAAAATATATATTATATATATCATTTTAAATCGAGATGGAATTTACATCAATAATAATATTGAAGTGTATATATAACTTAATATGGTTGAAATGTTATGACATAGATAATGATTGTCTTTGCTCTCTTTGTTTATTTTTTAAGTTAGTTTTTATATAATTACTTAATAAACATGAAATTAAAATGATATTGAAATGAATGTAAATCATTCTCATTATCAATAATAATTATTAATAATTATATTTTATATGGAAAATTGTTTATTTTTATATCATTTAAACACAACACGGTAAGTTAATAAGTCGATAAACTCAATATGACAATTGAATTTGGGTTTCGTCCTAATGGTTGGTGGATTCAAGGTTATCCACACACCTCATATCAATTCCCACTATCCACACACCTCATATCAATTCCCACTTGTGACATATGTGTTCTTGATCCACTTGTTAACTCCCTCGTATAATTACTTAATAGACATAACATTTATTGAGATAAGTAGTTAAACTCACCATGTCAATTGGGTTTTGTCTAAATGGTCAGTGGATTCAAGGTTATCCTACCACCTCATTTCAATTCCAACTTGTGACATATGTGCTCTTTATCAATTTGTTAATTACTCATATAATCACTTAATAGACATGTAATTACTGTTCAATTCATATACACACTACGATGGAGTAATTTAACAAGTAGATAAACCCAACACGTCAATTGGGTTTCGTTTGAATGGTCGATGGATTCAAGGATATCCTATCCACCTCGTTTCAATTCCCACTTGCGACATATGTGCTCTTTATCCACTAATTAAATACTCATATAATTACTCAATAAACATGAAATTAAAATAAATATATATGAATACTATCATCAATAATAATTAGGTGTAACATCCTTCACAAGATGCAAGATAGGTGTAACATATAGAAGTACTTGCCATTGCCACCTATGCAATTACTTCCCTCATTTTAGTGAAGGATTGAGATCCAGCACAAGGGAGGCTTTCCTAGCAACCTCAAGGAATCCTATAGCAAGATTAGATCAAGTCTATGGACTCCTATCTTGGTTACTTGATTATACCACCAACTAGGTCAAGGTTCACGGTGAGAATAAGGTGGTTGAACAAAGCAATTTCTAGATTTGTGTGTGAGGTGCTCTAAAACAATAAGAGATATTTACCAAGTCTAATAAGTCAAAAGAATGCCCCAAAACACTACTTATCAAGGAAAAAGTGATGGTTGTAATAAAACTTGCATAAAAGGATGATTTCTTTAGCAATATAACAAGTTATGACAACAAAAATATAACAGTCCTAAAACTAATTAAAGTGCAACGAAAGAGAGACAAAATGTAAGATAAGACTGTCAAGCCCTAGTTGGTTGGAAACTACAATAATGATGTAATAAATGATGTCTAAAAATATTCCTAGGTAAAGAATGCAACAAAACCCTAGGTGTTAGGCTATTATTAACTAAGAAATGAAGATGCAATGCAATAAAACCTAAAACTAGCATACGACATCAAAGAGAGAAGGGGTTAGGGTTTTAAAATTCACTTTGAAAGAGAATAGACTAGTGTCGTCTAGTTCCTTGGGCATACAGAGTCAAGAAATGAAACTTCTATGGAGAGTAAAGGCAAGAGAAAACTCAAGAATCAAACCCTAGGGGATTCCACTCACAAGCCATAGATATTGATTCTTTAGAAGAGAAACTTAGGGGAGTCCACTCACAAGCCCTAAGAGGCTATCCTATGTCTTCTAAAGGACTTTAGCAAGAGATCAAGATGGATATTAGGTCAAAATGCTAGAGGAGTTCACTCACAAGCTCTAGAATTTTGGTCTATAAGGATAATACTAGGGGAGTCCACTCACAAGCCCTAAATATACCTTTATGTTCCTCAACAAGATTTAAATGAATGAAAACAAGGGAAGGGATTTCACTACAAGCCTTCCTAGGGTTCCAAAACAAGAGTTTATCCAAGAGAATACAAGGTAGCATGCAATTATTACCACTTTGATAAAACAATTTACTTAATGCACCAAGAATAGACCACCAAAGATTTGAAAAGAAAACTTGTTAGTCAAATCGTTGAGCATGAAAGAAACCCTAACATGAAATCATCTACAATATACTTGGAAAGAATCCACTAGATCATATCCAAGAAGCATAAGTACTCCATGATGAGAAAGGAAGATAAGAGACGAGTGTAGTAGTTCTCCACAAGATGAGTTATGATTTACAAATGAGGAAAACATCCTCTATAAATATGAAGCCTAGTGCCTTATCTCTTTAAAAGCCCCTAAAATGTAATAAATACATGATACAAGGTGGATAGGTCTTAAGACGACCCTCAAAATAGCCCAAACATAAAGATATAATGTAAAAACATCAAAATGTCTCCCTAAAATGTCACATGTGTGGGTGTGAGAGTCTCCAAGGAAGGTGACTTCATCCTCCAAAGGGGTAGAAGAGCCTCCAAGACCACGTCTCTCCTCAAAAGGTGAAAAATACCTCAAATGTCATGCCTCCTCACCAAGGAGGTCACATCTTCTCATCAAAAGGTTCCAACTCATCGTTATAAATGCTAGGTTGGCTCAATCTAGTATCAAATCACTCGAAGCTTGACGTCATCCTCTATATCTCCAATGTCCTAGGTCAAAATGCTAGCGCTATGCATGAGAAGGTCTCCATCATTCCTCCAAAGGGGTTTACAGTCCTCATCAAATGCATCATCATCAAACCAAGCCACAACATCATTAGGGGTGCAACGTCCATCCCTAGGGCTTCCTACCCTTTGGATGACATGTCAAGCGATATCTATATCGCCCTAGCTCAAGTCCGCAACGTCTTAGGTCCAGAAGGTGTCGGAGAGTATCACGGGGCATGTCAAGTCATCACATGACCCAACACTCATCATCAAAGGTGGAACATCCTCCATATAACTACTTAATGTCATCATGAAGCATCTCCAAAGGACCATATCAAGGGTGCATTGTCATCAAGAAAGGTTCATAGAATCAAGTAAGACAAACCATTACAAGAGTCATTAGAATCATACAAAGTAAGCCACAACCTAATACAAGAGTCACGTAAGCAATTTACATTAGGTATCTTCTTCAAACTTCATAGTAGCTTAAGACTTTATGCAATTTTCCACGTTTAATATGGGAGGACCATCACAAGATCCTATTAGGTGTGCCAGTGACCAACTAGAGGAGTAGTTCTCGAGAAACCCTTCAAAGTGTAAGTATAAGTGAATGAGATGGTATGGATTTACTTCATGGTCATGGTGTCATTGACATGCAAGGCTAGGTGTGGGTTCATTTCCATGAGTGCCTTTGTAGAGGGAGCGCTTGGTGCTTGAGTTACCCTTTCATCGACAATGCGTGTATTCCAAAACCCTTTCTTTCCTTTTGATTATTCATTTAGTGCTTTGCAAGACCCCTTTTTAGGTTTCTGCATTTTTTTTTTTGATGGGATTCTTTAAGTCCTTTTAATTTTATATGTATTTTGTGCATTAGGACTTAGGGTGATCGCCTCATAGTAAGGGGGTAGAGCTCAAGGTAACTTTTGGATTTTGATTTGTCATTTTTCATCCCATTTTTATTTTGCATTTTGAATTTATATCATGCTTTTAACATTCTTTCTTACCAGCTACATCAACCCTAGGCATTCTAGCCTTCTTATAGGAGGATGAAGGCATGGACCCTTTCAGTGTACATGAAATAGAGACTTCCAGAAGATAGGACAATAGAAGGAATGAAGATGAAAAGTGTTAAGTATGGAAAGGAATGGTACGTTACGCTTATCAAGGGCCCCTTGTAGTACCCCTGTTCCCCAAGAGCAACAACATTGGACTAGGACACATATGATGGTCACCAAGGTGAAACAAAGAAACACGCATAACTTCCAAGCATTGTGATCCATTATCTAACTTCAACCCATGATCCTCACCTAAATTCCTAATGTATTAAATTTAACACTTTATATGAAGCAGTGACTAATGAACCTCATGTGTGATGGACCACCATCATTGAATGAACCATGCCGATCAAGTGAATGAGAAATGATGAGGGGGAGGTATCTAAGGGGTTGTTGTCTATGGAGAATGTTGATCAACATCTCTGGGAACATTGTTTGTGATGTGGATGATCATGGAAAATGATTTCCTCTAGTTACCCCTAGGTGAGAGGGGGTAACATCTGGCTCCAACATGGGGACATGTGCCCTAGGTGAGAGGGGGTAACATCTGGATCCAACATGGGGACATGTGCTCACTGTATAGCGCATGAGAATTGTTGTCATCCTTATACACACTTGCAAACGTAAGCTAAGTCCTTCTCACTTAGTGTGTCCTCGGAGGCACAATGCCTAGGTTCAAAGTCCACGCTGTCACTTTGACTTGAACCTCTTCTGTCTAGTCTAACTCCTATGGAAGCCAAGGGGGGTAGACCCTAATTACTAGATGAGATTAATGTTTAAATTCTAGGAGTTGGTTTTAATTAGTTAAATGGTCAGGAGAAATCTAGCCTATGATGTTAAGAAGCAATGCAGGATGCAACAATTAAGTATGGACAATCAGACCTTTTCCTAGGACAACTAAGACCAGTGCCTAATATTGGGCAAGGGATCAACTATGTTAAAGGGAGGCTGATTACAAAATAGTTACAAGATTTACAAAGATTAAGTACAAGATAGATACAAAGATACAGTAAAGAATATCTAAGATTACAACAAGGCTAAACTAAGACAGATATAATAGATACAAGATATACAAAAAGAATATCTAAGATATACAGAGTTAAAATGAACCAGTTACAAAGGATATAAGATAATTTATAGATACTAACAAGTTGCTTGCATGTGCAGGAAATAAAGATACTCAAGACAAGATAACCATCAACACATCAAGCCAAACATGCTCACAATATATCTTACTCTATTGGACTCCTTATCAATGGCACAAAGACGAAAATCACTCAAGACCTCGTCAAGAGAGTTCCTCCAGGTGGATGCACAACTTCTTGAAGGATCACACCACAAATACATGAACAACAATGTAAATGAAATGCCATGTCCATTCTTCCCATGTCCTCCTCCGATATAGCCCATTTTTCTCAGTAGTCGGGACCCAATACCCGTAGTGTGCTTTTCAAAGATGGGAGAAACACCATCATCAGTGACCAATAAAGCATGTGATAAAACACAATCATCATCCTTCTTGGAAACTACTGGACTACAATCAAAGGTGGAAGAAGAAATAGGTGAGTTGGGAAGATCAACAACAATAGTCTTCTTCTCAACACTCTGCATTGGACTATAATCAAAGGTAGAAGAAGAAATAGGTGAGTTGGGAAGCTCAACAACAATAGTATTCTTCCCAACACTCTGCAGTTTGTGAACTTCTTCTTCAAGGTTTTATTTGCAAACCTTCAATATCTGAATAGTCTCATCCTTCTTAGTTAGTTGCAGCAACAAGGAGTCATGATATGCTCTCAAAGCTTGATACTCGTCAACAATCTATTGTTATCTGCTTGAAGGGAGTAGTTTCTTCACGAAGCTCAGCAATAGAGGCCTGCAAATGGGAAACCTCTTTAGTCAGCTGGGCATTAGTTTCCTTCAGTCGACAGATTTCCTTCTTCAAGGAAACATTTTCTGAATGAGAGAGAGATTTAACTTCTTCCTCCAGATCATCAACAAGGTCAGCCTTGTCCTCAAATTTGTTTGTAATATTCTGGAAAAAGGTTTCCATGGTGCTCTCCAAGATAAAATCCTTTCTAGATTTCTTAGCGATAACAGTCTGGAATAAAACAACTTCAGTCTTCAATTGATTTTTCAATGCTTCATTCTTTGTCATAATGCAAGGTAATGAATTCTTTACGAAGTTGATCAACAACCTTCTTCTCACGGAGTTCCTACAATCTTTTACCCATCTTAATAAATTGTTCACAACACAATAAGTCAACAAATAAAATCAAAGAGGAGTGTCTTAGAGAAATAATATAGTCAAGGAAAGACTGGCTATCAACAATATCGATAAACAATAGTAGAACAAAAGAAAATAAATGTCTTCAATGCCACAACGAGTGTGCTAAGCAATCAACTAGATATCAACAGAGTGATTCTAATACCACCAGTCAACTCACACAAGTCGTTTATATGCCAGTAGAACCCAACAAGAACAAAATAGATTTTGATAGTCTCGATCGACCATATGACAAGGAGCTTAGTCTAATCGCGTGAAAGGGGAACTCAGTCTGAGCTCTAAGTGCGTCAGTTCACTTTCAATCGAGGCTTGATCAAGACTCGGATAATGCGTCTTTGCAACCTTATTCCATTTTTTTTGTCCTCTAGTTGAAATCCAACCTTTCCGTCGATGCACCTCCAGACGGCTATTTCAAGTGCATCCCATAAATTTGTTCGCCAGGGAATGCTTATTCAATGACGAAAGAAGTCCAAATTGGGGTGACAAGTGGGTTTGGACTTAGGCATTGTACCTCCAAGGACACACTAAGTGGATTGAGACTTTTCCACGTTTGTTGGTGTGTATAAGAACAACAACACCGCCATCATTGACTCCATTACCCTAGAAGGCACTAATCTACCCATTACAAGTGTTGATTGATCAAACAATTTTCAGAACATCTTCTCTTGAACACCTACTAACTTCTACTAACCTTAGATTAGCCTAAATCATTAACCTACTTCTTGTTGTTGCAAAAGATTGCTACAACCATCTAACAACAACAAATTAACCCTAAAAGTGACATATTATGCCAGCTAGACATTGCTAAAACTGCTTGTGACTATCTATTATCAATTTTCCTAGTTAAATCTATTATTTTAAGTCTTTTATCAAGCATATTAAAGCATAATTATTGTGGCTGTTGCAAATCTCTTATTTCTGTTATAAACTGTTATACTGCGGCAATTCTTTATCGGCTAGTACATTTTTTAAGAGTTCATTGTATTATGAAGCACTAATATCATTTTGGTACTTGGAAAGTGCCCTTTTTCTATTTTATTGTCTTGTTCTGGGCAGGTACACAACATTTCTCATTTGCTTCATCTCTATAAGACATAAAGAACCCTTTAAATCTAAGTGACTTGTGAGAGGGGGAGTATTATTTGGGGACTTTCTTGTATCCATTCCTTATCCTTCTCAACCCTACGTTCCAAGGATGTCCTCCCGCACGAGACAATATTCCACCTCTTCTTTGAAGGTTTAGGGACGTGTATTAATTGACATACTGACCCATAGTCTCATTGAAAATCAACCAAACTAATGTTATATTCTTAAGTTATTAATGAAAAGGTAAAAGAGTTAAAAAGATAACTCAATGAATGAATAGAAGCGTTGGAGTTGAGTTGGGAGTTAACCCTAAGGGTTAACCAACTCAACTCAGGAAACATATAAGAAAAGGTATAAAGAAGGCTAGAGACACACCTCTCATTCATTTAGGATTTTGGTGGTATTTGCTTATTGATGCTCTTGAGCATATAGTTTGAGGAACGACCAATTTACGACCTAGTGAACTCTGATGGTGAAAAGATTCCACTCTTTTGTTTGAAAAGCTTGAATGCCGGGATGGAAACACTCCACTTCCACCATTCCACATCCATCATTTCTTCGGAGGGACTAGCGAGTGCATTACCATACAGGAGGGTTTTCTTTGCGAAGTACTTTCGTTGAGGAAGAGTTCAATCCAACAAAGGGAAGAAGCTTGAGAGTTTCCAGCATTAGGGTTTTTCTTACAATCCCTTGCTCATCAGTTTGAGGTTTTCTTGGAGGAGTTACCACGTTCCTATCATCTATTTGTAGGTTGGGACGATTTCAGGAGGAAGGGTACGTCTTGTGATTCAATATTTCTTAGATCTAGAAGGCCATAGGCTGGTGCATTATAGAAACTTCTCGAGGACTTATGGTTTAGCAGATCATCATCCTATAGAAGTTTTGAGAATTTAGAAACCCATATTGGACTGCATTTTAATGGCCATATTGAAGGTTCGAGAGTGCATTACCGATCAGGTTTAGGTTTGGGAGGCTTTTAATGTTTGACTCCAGCACCCGAGGAGGAGACTTCCATTTGCCGATCCTATCATTTAGGGAGAGTTTGGCGACATTTAGGAGACTTCATCTTGGGATGGATGAACCCATGACATCCATTATTGTCTTCAAGCGGTAAATTTTGACGCCAGTCGCAAAGTACTAGTTGTAGAGGTTGGGCTTAAACTGAGTTTTGCGGTTGAAGCGTTCATCTTCTAACTACAGCCTTGTGGAGGCTTGATTTGTATCATCTTGAAGCCATGCAGAGCTATTCAGTTGCTTAAGCTATTGTATCAAGTGCTACTTTCTTATAATAGTTCAGCTATCTATTTGTATCAAGTGCTTGCTTTCTTATAATAAAGTTCAACTATTGCTTGTGGTTCCTATCTTGTGTATTGTTGATGATCTTCATATGATGGTAATAATGCTTGTATAATCTGTGGCTGAATAACTGAATAAACCCTAAGGCCGAAATGTTCATGGCCAACCTGCATACACAACACTTAATAATCAAATCAATGGTTAGCTAGTGATTCCAAGCAAAACAATTGGCTTGGGATCATTACATTGGAGTACTGCAACATACTCCTAAATAGAAAGGGATTTCCTATTAAGGTGACATTGATTGGTCATTCCCAGTTACGCCAATTTTGTATCCACTTGCCTTGGGCTTTGGGCAAGTACAAATTGTCCGATAACAATGAGAACTCCAGGAAATCTGTTGCTATACAGTTTATAGGGAATTGAAAGGCCATCAAGCAATTGATCAGTTGAATGGGAAAACACAAAGAGGATCAAAGATGATCAAGACTTAGTGTGGAAATTCAGTTGGAGGATTTATATAGAAGAAATGGGGCTGGGTTCTCTTGATGATTATTTCAAGAATGAATTTAAGGCTTTAGAACATAAAAGGAGAAGGTTGTTATCTTACAAGGAAGCTGCCTGGAGGATTAAGAGTATGGCGTTGTGGTTGGCTTTGGGAAATGAAAATACCAAATATTTCCACAAATTTGTCAATCACCGAAAAAATGTTAACACTATATGGAAAATGCCAAAGCCAGATTGATCCATAGCATATAAGTTTGAAGATAAAGCTCAACTGGGGATTGATTACTTCAAGAATATCTACAAAGAGAATAGTCAGGTGACAATTGCTGAGATTGTCAAAATGACTTCATTCTTTCTGAGTTTTGTTAGTGAGGAAGATAACCAGAAGTTAATGGAGGATATTTCAAAGGATGAGCTTCATCTTGTACTGCACACTTTCCTGAAGAATAAGAGTCCAGGTCCGGATGACCTTCCTATAGAATTCTCCTTGGGATTTTATGAGACTCTTGAAGAAGAATTGATGAGAGTAATTAATGAATCTAGACTATCTTGGAGGATGTTGGCAGCATTTAATTCCACTTTCATTGCTTTAATTATAAAAGAAGATAATCCAATTTCTTTTGATCAATATGGGCCTATTTCTTTATGTAATTGTATCTACAAGATTATTACAAAAGTTATTGCATTGAGGGTCAAGAGCTTTCTTTCAAAAGCTATTTCATATGAGCTTTGGTTATCTGTAAGGTAGACAGATCCATGAAGCCATTGGGCAAAAGCTATTTCATATGAGCTTTGGTTATCTGTAAGGTAGACAGATCCATGAAGCCATTGGGCTGTCACAAGAAGGGTTGCATTCTTTTAAAACCAAGAGGCTGTCTTCTATGGTTATAAAACTAGATTTGTCTAAAGTCTACGATAGGGCTAGTTGGTTGTATTTGAGAATGATGTTCACTCACCTAGGTTTCAGTGTTCAACTTGTAAATTGGTTATGAGATGTGTGTCATCAGTTTCCTTTGCTCTTCTAATCAATGGATCTGCTTAAGCTTTCTTTAGGCCTGGTAGAGTAATCAGACAGGGTTGTTCCCTCTCTCCATTGTTATTCTTGATTGTAGCTGAGGGTTTGAGCAGAGGGTTGAATGAGGCAAAAAGATCTGGTTCCTTCAAAGAAAGAAAAATTGGGAATAATTGCTATTTGTCTCACCTACTTTTCATGGATGATATTATTATATTATGCAATGGCTCTAGGCGAGATGCTCTCAAGCTTAAAGAGTTGTTATATCTTTATTGTACTGTGACTGGTATGGTGATTAATGATTCAAAATCTTCAGTCTCTTTTTCTGGGATATCTAAGGGTGATACCAGATATCTTCTTCATCTTTTTCCATTCCAACAAGTTGATGCATAGGATGGTTTGAAGTATTTAGGTTTTGATCTTAAACCAAATGATTACAAGAGGGACTGGGATTGTCTTATTGCCAAAGTTGAAAAGAGGGTTATATGTTTGGTGCCATAGGTGGCTTTCTCGTGGTGGCAAACTCATTTTTGTTAAGTTTGTATTAGAAGCAATTCATGTTTTCTGGATGTCTCTAGCTTAAATTCCTAAGGGAGTATTGGATAGCATTCGACAACTCAGTTATATTCTTATGGTCTGGTAGTCTAGAGAAAAAAGGGACTGCGTTGGTTAAATGTAAGTCCATTGCAGTTCCAATAGATCAGGGAGGGTCGGGCTTGAAAAAGATTTTCTTGTTCAGTAAATCCATGGTTGCAAAGTGTGTGGAGACTGATTGGGGGCAAGGGTCTCTGGTGTGAGGTAATCACACAAAAATAAATCTCACTAGATTCCGTGGAAGATTGGATTAGGAATCCTATGGAAAGTGGCAAAATGCATCCATTATCTGGAAAGCAATGGCGTTGGCTTTTCCTTTAATTGGTCATTGGCTTTTCTGGAAGATTGGGGATGGTGCGAAGCTGAGGGTCAGTATCGATCCTTGGATTGGCAGTGGGGAGGAAGATAAGTTATCAGATGGCCTTATTAATATACTTCATAGAGATGGCATTTTCTTTCTTAAACAGGCTGCTGCTCCAGAGACTACTACTATTTGGAGGCAGGGTTAGAAATCTGTTGAAAGGCTTGGTCTGGTGGGTAGAGAAGCTCTTGAATGGGAGAGATATATACATACCTTAAAGACTTATCATGTGAGGATTAAAGAATCTGAAGATGAGTTGATATGGGGGAAGAATCCTGCTAAAGAGGTTTATATTCCCAAAACAGGATATCAAGCTCTAAACTCTTATGCTGGGAGTGATGAAGGGGTGTGGTGGTGGAAGTGTATCTGGAAATATAAATGCCCACTGAAGTCGTGTATTTTTATGTGGCTGGCACTCAAAAATAAGGTTCTCACTTGGGAAAATCTGAAAAAAGGAGGGAAGCATGGGCTGGGATGGTGCTATCTTTGTCAATCCTGTGATGAATCCATTGCATATCTCCTTCTTTTCTGCCCATTCCCTGGTGAGGTTTGGAAAGAAGTAGGTTCTTCCATTGGTATCAGAGTTGATTGGTCTGGTATTTCTGTAGATTCCTATTAAAGCCTTTACCAAAAACTATACCAGGCACGAGCGCAAACCCAGTCATGTTCCTTACTGCATTTATTTCAAGGAACGTCTTAAGCAATGGAATAAGAACTAAAAAAGTATTGACTTGAGATGCTACTTCACTAGTAAAGGAAGTTCTTTCCAATGTCCTTTTGGTAGCAATACGATGCCTTGTCTTTGATGCACCTACAGTACTCTTCAAGACAATATAAGCAGACAAGCAGACTTAATATTTCACCCTTCATAGGTGAATTTATCCCTTTTCTCAATTGTTTAATGAGTTCCACTTACTTTGTTGACCTCTGTTTTGTGCTATACCTTCTGTATACATTTTTTAAACCCAAAACCATTCTCAACATGGGGGATGAGATCATCCTAAATAAGCCATAATGCAAACTATGTGGCAGTAACAGAGGATCAAAGAGTCACAAGATCCATTTTCTGAGCAGAAGAAGAAGACTAATTCCTCTATGTAGTATGCAAATCTTCTGTTACAATTATAATATCAATGATACACTCGATAGGTTTCCTTTGGTCCCTAACGCAGGCTAGGAATTGTACTCGATCTGTTCTTCTCAATGTTTGGTGTTAGGAGTCAGACCTGGAGCGTGGAACTTCAAATCCTTTTGCATCAAGTCTGAGTAAGATAGTCAATGTGGGCAAGACTTGGCATAGATCTTTTACTGCAAAAGTTGGTAGAATTTTTTGAAGTGGAATGCTCTAAGATACTTTGCTATATAATGCTTCAAAAGTGAGTTAATTGAGGAGATTTTGGAAATATGCACTTTAAAGCACTCTCAAAATTTCACGTCATTTACTTGAGGTTCGTCGGATTTGTTTCCTGTGAACTTTCAGCTATGGATGAATTTGAAATATAAATTACAGCAACATATTTTCCCACCGCTCTTGCATGTAATCAGCTGTGTCAAGAGAGTTCAAGCTTCCTGCCAAAACATGTGCAGCATCATCCCTGCTCATCATTGCCATCACCTGCTTCATTCTCCACTCCTCATTTAAATGGTCAAGGTGAGTGCAATAGAAATGCAGTTCCCTAATTGTGGGAACATCAACCACTACCTTCAACACATTCCTGGATTGTGTCAAATGCTGATAATTCAGATAGAAACAATGTAACCCCAAAAACCTATAATATGCATAGATTTGAAAATCTGCTATTAGCATTATAAACTGCGCTTGTATAATGAATGCTTGCTCCAGATTTGACTATCTGCACATGTAAATACCATAATGAGTACTTACTCCAGATATGACTAACTGATATTCTGATTATTTTGGAACACAAACTTGTTGGATATACCAGGGTGACCACACAATACTCCTATTTCCAGAATGAAAAGACAGTGTCCTTAGATGAACAGCAAGAACCAGCACCTAGTTTCATCTAAACTACTCTTTGGAAAACATGAACACCAAACAATCCTTTACACAAGAGTTGCCAAATTAGCTATTTTATATTTGACAAGAGCCCAGACATATGACTGATGCCATTTTAATTGTAACCTTGCTAATTGTGAGGCAAAAGTGAGGCTGTGGATAGGCTATTCATTAATATTTAAGACAAATAGAATTTTTTGGCAAAGATCCAGTGGTTTCCGTGATAAAAAAGGGGCCTGCATAACTATCCTTCAGCATGCATACGGTTTGGAAGGATGAAAGGTTTGGCTATTGTCAATTCTTCTTAATAAAGGTTTGGAAGGATGAAAGACGTATGCCTTACCCTCTAAGAGGAATAATGAAAACATTATAATGGAGGATGACTTGAACTAGTGTCAAATAATATCAATTCAAAAGATTGCTGATTCTACATTAGATGGAAGATAGCTACACCATGCGCACATCTCTCCATTCTCTCTAGAGATCCGAAATTGTTTGATCTTGTCCTTGATCTTTTCAATGGACCAATATTTTTCTATCCCCCGCGAACTGTACAGATGTGCTGTATGCCCAAGCTTGCAAGTCTCTTGTATCTATGACTATGGACCATGCGTACATACGTGTAAAGCTCTCAGGAATTTTGTAAGGATTGTTCTATTTGGAGACGGGAGACAAAATCTACTCCAGTTCAGTAGAAGTAGTTTTGTGACCCACTTTCACACACCTCTGCCCCATTGCTCTCAATATACTTGACCAACATTCCTGCATCTCTATCAAACCCATCTACCGTACTCTTGAAGAATCAATCAGGATTCGAACCACATTGATACATTGTTAAAGAGGCGAGATGCTATCAACATCATCTTTTCAATGCGGAAGAGAAATTACAAGATGTGTTTTCCTCAGAATTTGGCTTCATTCTGAGAATATATATATATGCCCCGATGGTTAGCTCAAGCAATTGTGAGAAATCTTTTCAATGCGGAGGAAGAGAAATTACAAGATGTGTTTTCCTCAGAATTTGGCTTCATTCTGAGAATATATATATATGCCTCAAGCAATTGTGAGAAATGTGAGATTTCTCCCCCAAAGTTGGGGAAGTCACAATTTCAACTCTTGATTCTTCAATGCAAGGTGCTTGGAAATTAGGTATAGATGGTTTACCCTGGTTACCACCCATCAATGGTAGTGAAGTGTCTAGGGAGGCATCCATGGTTTACCTTGGAATGGTAGTGAAGTCTCTAGGGAGGCATCCATGGTTTACCTTGGAATGGTAGTGAAGTCTCTAGGGAGGCATCCATGGTTTACCTTGGTTACCACCAGTTGACAACAGTGAAGTCTCTAGGGGTTTTCCATGTTTATATATATATATAACTTGTCTCTCCATCAAAATGCAACATTTACATTTTTATTTCTCCTTTTGGCACTTTACTCCAAAATGAGAACCATTTCCTATTCACAAACTATGAGGAAGAGGATAGGAGTTTAAGAGCACTACATACCTTAGGCTCATTTTCTTCCTCCTCTCCATGTTGTTTTCATAGAGAAAAAAGAGTTTTATATACATTTTACAAGAATCACAATCACTCCTTTAACATCACTTACACTTCTCTTAAAAAAGAGAAGAAAATATTTTTCTCTAAATATTAGACATTTTTTTTTCAAAAGTATCACCTACACTTTTACATGATCTTATTTCCTCACTCCTCTTTTTCCATACCAATGTATTTAATTCTTCCTGTTGTGGGTAAAAAGCAGTGTTGTATATATCTTCCATATATCTCTGATATATTGTATATATCATATTTATCACTGAGATAAAGGGGAAGGCGATATATTATATGGAATATATCACGATATATCTAAGACATTGAATGTGTCGCGACACATTCAATGTATCACGATTCACGACATATTAGCAAAATAGCGCGAGTTGATGGAATATATCAACCTGCTGGCAAAAAAAGGTGGAAAAGTGGGCGTGAAGTTATTTTAAAGGCCGCATGTCACTTTTTTCATTCATTATTTCATTTCTAAGGTGTGAGAGAGCCAGAGAGGTGTGAGGGAAGTCATTGTGCATCTATCCAAGGAGGAGAAAGCCAGGGATCTTGTTTCCATTAGTGGAGAGATCGTGGAGTGGGGATTCATCATTCAATCATTCAAACCATCAAGATTTCCAGGTATGATCCAAAACATTTCTCTTTCATTTGTTTGAAATTTGTTTTTATAGAGTTAGGCTAGGGTTTGCAATGTGCCTCTTGTTGTTGTTTTTGAATGGAAGATTCAATCATTTCACATTCATTTAGCTCTCATTATTTAAGCTTTGCATTATCATGTGTTTATTTTGGTTTTTTTTGTGCCATAGGTTAATATCTTCACCTAAACAAAATGCCGAAGGCATTTGATCCAATGTGGGTGTATGGTGAACTAGTAGAACTTCCCAATAGACAAGTATGTAAAATTTCAGACCCCACCCAGTTTCAAGTCTCGCTGATTTTTAGTCAATGTTTAATGCCCAAACCCAGTTTTATGGTAGCCAAATAAACTCA
>SNQJ01S0003685.1:412843-429710 GCA_010110895.2 Picea sitchensis | reverse complement strand
GGTATATTTGCTTTGGAATATGTTCTTCATGTACAAACCAATGATGCATTTTAGGAAGTCAATGAAGGTGTTTATAAAAGTAATAACATTCAATTGGGAAAGCATGTTGGTAAATAGCATATGAGGTTATGAAAGATGTAATATAGGATAAATGAATGGCATATGATGAATATCCCCCCCAAACTGTAGATGTTTTACATCCTTGGAAAAATTAGCAAATAGGGTAGGTTAATGGTGATTGAGAAATTTTCCAAATACATGTATTTAGCATTCAAGGAATTATTGTTTAAAGATTGGAAAACAACATACCTTCACCTACCTGAGAAGAACATCAGCTATGTATCCGAGAGATCTTTGTATGAATGGAATATTTTGGCTGCTACTATTGGATCATGGATCTTCAGAGTGAAAATAATATAATCTGCTTGGTTGTATGAACATAGAATGGGATCTAAAATTGGTACATATGTATTGTCTTATTGCTGGAACTAAGTTGTTGGTGTTAAACTTTGGAGATGAATATTTGATTTACTGGAACACTATTGCAAGCTGCTATGAGTGTCATGGAACCATATAGTCTTCATTCATATCCGCATCATGGCATAATTCTTATCTATGTGAATAAATTTTGTTGATGTCGAACATAGAAATAAATTGTTGAATTACCAACCATTAATGAATGTTGTTAACCGACACGAGACTACTCACCATTAATGTTAATGAGAGTCAAGATGCCCAAGTACATCTTACTAGGTATGAATAAATGTGTCACATGTTGAGTCACCTAGAAGATCCGACAAACAGTGGACATTGATGTACTCCCACTGTTTATTGGTGAAAGAACTTGCCACTAAGGCATCCAAGCCTCAAGGTACTGAAAAGGTCTCTAGTATCAATCCCAGATGATGTGCTAATGTCGATGGGCCAAGAATTGTCAGAAGGAGGGCCATAAGGAATCCCCCATCATCTAACACAAGTACAAAGTAATGATTTAGAGGACCATAGATGAAAGATCAAGTAGGCTTTATTTGGCAAAAGGAAAATGACAATGTGGTAACTCAACATGGTAAGTGAGATGAATGACTTTATTCATGGGTTAGGCATGAATGAAAGTAAGGCAGGAAAGTATGAAACTTGCAAAGGGGTGAAGCCATGATATAGTAGTGATAGGAAGATGAAAAGTTTAGGATTGACTTCGACATGTTAGGCTCAGAGGAAAGAAGTTGAATCATCACATAATGGCTCTGAAAGGCTTCTTTTGATAGCAATGGTATGATGGATATGGTCTGAAATATAATGATATTGAATTCTTCATGACTTCATTGGGACATGATTTTCGCAAGAGTATGTGGTCTTTGAAAACCACTAGCGCATAAATTGGTCTTCTTCATCATCCTAGAATTTGCAAAAGAACTTAACACTGACCTACAATAAAACGTGACTTTATCGAAGAATAGAGGTGATCAGTCTTTCTTCATCCGATACATACACAAAAATTCACAAATAGTGCTAAATATAACAAATCCAAGGAAAATAAATAAAGTGAAATGCACTTTTTACCTGTCGGGAAGTGGTGCACCTTGGACAACCCGCCAATGTTTCTTTGATAACTTCTTCATTTGATGCTCAATTTCAACGATTCGAAATCTATATGATAGATTTATAGCATGTTTTTATGATCTGATGATTTAAACTGTTTTTCGAAGTCATATGGCTGCAAAATCCAAGAAAAATGACCAAACCTTTTTTTTTTTTATCTCAAATTGCTATGATAATGACTCCATTGCGTAGATCTTGCCGAGATCTTTCCAACGACGTTTTTTTTTCCTCAAACGGACTCTGTATGAGAAAGTTATAACTATTGGAAGTTTGCGGAAAACAATGAAAAATGGTGTAGGGGTGCCACGTGGCATATGACTAGACTGTTACATGGCAGACAAGTGGACTAAATTGGAGGTCGCCACGTGGGCCAACCAGAGGCTGCCACATGGTGGCCTTATTTTGACCAAAATTAATTGAATGCACCATCGAATGGACTTCATGAGATTTGAACACACGACCTGTTCAATGCTAACCAAACATTTTTGCCAACGTTCCAAGTGTATGACTTATTATATGAAATGGGAAACAATTAATTTAAGTTTTATTTCAAGTGACAAATGTCAAAAAAAAGGGTCAAGCGGATTTGAACTCGTGACCTTCATAATGCAGACCAAATGCTTTACCGTTAGACCAAACCACATGGTTATGATATGGAATATGAAATAGTTATTTAAATTTTAAAATTGTGTGACGTGTGGTTTAAAATAGCACGACTATAGGAATGAACCCATGACTTGTGGAAAACAATCCAAACAAACTGACCATTGCGGCAACGTGTCAAGTTGTTAAAGAACCACCAAAATAATTTATTTTGATTTGATTTCAATCGCCTGAATGCACCGGTTGTGGGATTGACCAGTCGACGCCAAAAATGTTGGGCAATTCAATTGCTTAAATTGATTTCATTTAATTATCAACTAGGGATGCTCGTAAGCTTGTGATGATGCCAACAAAATATATGCATGAGTAGGCATCTAACTCTAATCTAAGAAAATTCAATCAAATCCTAACTCGTATGACTTATTATATGAAATGGGAAACAATTAATTTAAGTTTTATTTCAAGTGACAAATGTCAAAAAAAAGGGTCAAGCGGATTTGAACTCATGACCTTCATAATGCAAACCAAATGCTTTACCGTTAGACCAAACCACATGGTTATGATATGGAATATGAAATAGTTATTTAAATTTTAAAATTGTGTGACGTGTGGTTTAAAATAGCACGACTATAGGAATGAACCCATGACTTGTGGAAAACAATCCAAACAAACGACCATTGCGGCAACGTGTCAAGTTGTTAAAGAACCACCAAAATAATTTATTTTGATTTGATTTCAATCGCCTGAATGCACCTGTTGTGGGATTCACCACCGACAAAATGTTGGGTAATTCAATTGCTTAAATTGATTTCATTTAATTATCAACTAGTGATGCTCGTAAGCTTGTGATGATGCCAACAAAATATATGCATGAGTAGACATCTAACTCTAATCTAAGAAAATTCATTCAAATCCTAACTCTTTCATTCAACTTAATAAGACTTAGTTGTTGTAAGAAACAAAACACTAGCTCCCTTACAGGACGTCCTCTCATGATGTTTCACAAAACCTATCAACAATCAAGATCATCAAGTAAACACTCATGCATTGAAAATAAATACAATTCTAAAAAAGGCTTAGTTGGTGTAGGCATGAAAACACTAGCTCCTTTACAGGAGGTCTTCTCGTAATTTTTCAAATAACCTATCAACAATCAAGATCATCCAATAATTCTAATAAAACAATAAATCATATAAACCTAATCAAAAGCATTAGAACAAGAAGAAATGATACTATGATCCATTTGGAGGAGCTCAATTCTCCCAAGAACAAAGAAACACATAAACTAAATCATTCTAAATATAAACTAGAGAATGGAAACCGACGTGAAAATAAAGCTTGATTCTTATTCCATCATAAGTTGGATACAATGATCCAAGAGTCCTCCCTTTGAAATGGAGTGAGGCACTCTATTTATACAAAAATTTAAGATAACTTAAATCCACAAATCTCTCCTAGATCCAATAATGTTTCATTTGGTTACAACCATGTGCTCACACACATCAAGTGATATCTCTAAAAATCTTCTCACAAATCTCTCTTTCATGGTTAATCTCCATCCAAGATACTTGAGTAAATCTCCAAATCTTCATCAAATCTTCAAGGGTTGAAGAGGATCTGAATTTGAGGCTTGATTGTCAAGCTTGACTTGGTTGGAGTCTTCAAAAACACCTGTAAACATCATGAAACACATCCCACCTCTTCATAAATAAATAAGTAGTAAACATGTCATTTTTCCAATATTTAATCATAAATTCACTCAAAACACTAAAATAGATGCATTGAAAATAATATGTATAAAACCCATGTAATCATGATAATGGTTTAATGTATGGGTATGGGAAAGCTTAAAAATGGTTAAAGGAAGTGAAAGTGAAGGAAGGTTGCAGTAAAAAGATGGTAATTTTACAACAACAATGGGTATGAGTCAAATATAAGAGGCTTCCAACCAACATATGGTACAAAAATCAACTTCAAGAGAAGCACAAGTGGCAACAAATTTGACTCCGTGACTGGAAGGGAGAATGGGCTAGTTTAGAATCATCCATGTGAAATCAACAAAGAAGGTCATGAGCATACTTAGACTGGGAAAGAAATATTCCTTCCTTGGTTTGCAAAACTTGGAGGCCAAGGAAATAATGAAAATGGCCTAAGTCAGTCATTTCAAATTTATTCTTAAGGCTAGTTTTCACATGGTTTAAAAGTTTAGGGTCGCTACCAGTGAGGATAAGGTCATAAAAATAAATAACGAGGATTAATAGATGGCTTCCTACTTTCTTATTATATACATTAGGGTCATAATGACATCTATAAAATCCGATGTCAATAATAAAGTTATCCATTTTGGCATACCAAGATCGAGGAGCTTGCTTAAGACCATAAAGGATTTCTTAAGGTGACAAACAAGGATGGAGTCATTATGGACATAGTGTTAAGAACCCAATAATTGCATACAAAAACACCACAAAGATTCAAAGAACAATATAGAAGAACCACACTTTTATTATAGAAAACCCTTGAGGTAGGGAAACACCATACAATGGATCCCATTATGGAAGGGATCCTCTCTTGTTCACTTGCCTCTTTGAGGGGGAAACCTCCTAATGAGCTTTAGCTCCAAATACAATACTTCTCTTCATATCTCATTACATTGCTTGAACCCCTTTATATATTTCTACCATCACCTAAGAACATTCTAGAGGAGGAATCTTCTAGAAGTAGAACCTTCTAAGAAGTCCTCTTACATTTATTAT
Organism: Picea sitchensis; assembly: GCA_010110895.2. Classification (NCBI taxonomy): domain Eukaryota; kingdom Viridiplantae; phylum Streptophyta; class Pinopsida; order Pinales; family Pinaceae; genus Picea; species Picea sitchensis. The sequence goes on along the minus strand of SNQJ01S0003685.1, from coordinate 424,755 downwards.
ATCTAACTACCCATTTATTATATTTAACTATCATAGTGGGCCTTATTTAATAATATAGTGGACCTAGTGCACCTTACATTGAATGGCCTCCACTATTATCATTATGGGCCCTTTGTCCCCCCCCCCCATTACCTCTCTAGCTACCTAACATTCCATCCCTCTTAAGAAGGCGTTGTCCACAATGCTTGATGTACAACCATATACTAGGGTCACATGGATAATTGTGGACCATAATGCTGAAGAAGACTAGAGAACCAGAGTCCCATTGAGAAATGGAAGCCACCATGTTGAAGTAATCCAACCACCATTGTAAACCAGGGTCCCATGTCCAATTTCTCATGTAAACTCCTCATGGAAGATATAGACACCCAATAAACAATTGAAAATGATGATCCCAATACAAACACCTGTCATGTGGATCCAAATAAGAATATCCATCCACATAGTGGGAAATGGTCAAAGCTGAATCTGGAAGGAACAATACCATTGTAGAATATGCAGTCTGGACATTGGTAATCATAATTAGCTCCTGATGTGTCACATTGATGTGCTCTAAAGAAGGTGGAGTAGAGTTATCAAATAAAGTATGGAAGTGGTTGTCACTCTAGAAATGACAACTATCCATATACCAATCATCACAATTGGCCTCAAAATCATACCAAGCATATATTTCTTGATTATATTCATCCATGATGTCCGCCATAAGAAATATCTTCTGCATTCTATCCAATGAATATTGAATACTACAAAAACTATCATTGAGGCCATCTGCAAGGTCATGCAATCTGTCATGCAATGTGCCAGACAATGTGTCATACAATTGGGCTTTGAATGCTTTAATGATCTGTAGAATTTCTTCGAGAGTTTGAGAAGAAATATCCATTGGAAACACCACATAAAATATACCTAAAGAAATCTCTTAAAATAATTTATTCAATGGAATTGATCTGGTAACAATCTAAGCACCCTATGAAAAATTATGAACTCTGCAGTCCTGCCACCGTCACGAACCCCCCCGGCATCCAATCATTATGCAATGTGCTGCATAATGTGTCATACAATTGGGTTTTGAATGCTTTTAATGATCCTAGAATTTCTTCGAGTTTGAGAAGAAATATCCATTGGAAACACCACATAAAAATATACCTAAAGAAATCTCTTAAAATAATTTATTCAATGGAATTGATCTGGTAACAATCTGGGCACCTTATGAAAAATTATGAACTCCGCAAATTCTCGCACTGTCACTAACCCCCAAAATAGTTGATTTTAAATCAAATACATCTTCACTTCTAGAGCTATGATTTTGACAATTGTTTTTTTGAAATCGGGTGAAATTGTGAGAGGAACTTAGATATGTTTTTTTTTTTTCTAAGTTCAAATTTTGATGCTACATAAATCAGAAAATCATACATTGCCTATGAAAACCCTAAAATTGCATATTTTAAAATGCAAATAACTTGACTTCCTACTCCATTTCGATGATTTGTTTTTTTAAATCAGTGTTTTTAGAGGAACTTAGATATATAACCAATTCTTTCAAATTTTACACCAAAACATACAAAATTGTTCAGAATGTCACGACCCTCTTTTTTTTTTTTTCCTAAAAAATAAATATGCAAAAAATAAAAATATTTCCACACTTCCGCCAAGGAAAGTGCTCTTATACCAATTTGTTAAGAACCTAATAATTGCATAAATAAACACCACAAATATTCAGAGAAAATATATAAGAACCACACTTTTATTATATAAACCTTGAGGTAGGGAAACACCATGCAATGAATCCTATTATGGAAGGGGATCCTCTTGTTCACTTGCCTCTTGAGGGGGGAAACCTCCTAATGAGCTTCAACTCCAAATAAAATACTTCTCTTCACATCCCATTACATTGCTTGAACCCCTTTATATAGTGATACCATCACCTAAGAACATTCTAGAGGAGGAATCTTCTAGAAGTAGAACCTTCTAAGAAGTCCTCTTACATTTATTATATCTAACTATCATAGTGAGACTTATTTAATAATATAGTGGACCTAGTGCACCTTACATTGAATGGCCTCCACTATTATCATTGTGGTCCCTCTGCCCCCGCCACCCCCCTCCACTACCTCTCTAGCTACTTAAGACATAGCTAGGAGGTTGTTCCATGTATATTTCTTATTATAAATCCCCATGCAAGAAGGCATATTTAACATCCATCTGATGGACCTCCCATTTATGTGAGGCAACAAGGGCTAGGGTAAGGAGGATGGAATTCATTTTTGCAATGGGGGAAAATGTTTCATTATAGTCAATGCTTTCAACTTGAGAGAACCCTTTGGAAACTAACTAATATTGGTGTCTTTCAACACTTCCATTTGATGCATACTTAGTTATGTAGATCCATTTACATATAGCAAGTTTTCTTCCTTTTGAAAGAGGTACAAGATCCCATTAAAGAGAGATACTCTTCATTCATTATTTTATCCTAATCTGGATGAATTGAAGCTTCTAAAAATGTTTATGGATCATGAGTCTTTGAAACTTGAGCCAAAAGAGAGAGGCTTGCTGGAACTGTGAGTGTGTCCAACGGTGATCTAAAGGATCGTCGACAAGATAACCAACTACTTCTCTACTTGAATGGACCCATTTGAGAAGTTGTGGTGCTAGTGTAGGTTTAGGTTCAATGGAATCATCTAGAGGAAGGTGAGAGGGCAGAGGTGTATTTGCATCCTCACTATCAACATCTAAAGAAGAAGAAACCAAAATAGGAATAGAAGATGGCACAAACGTCAAAGATGGATTGCATACTGAAGAAGGCACAAATGTTGAATTGGGCTCGCAAGCCAAGGGATTTTAATCAAATTTAAAAGCTCTTCTAATAATTTCATTATAATGAGGTTGAAGAAGTTTGTAACCTTTTAAATCTTTAGAATATCCAACAAAAATACACTTCTCACTTTTAGGCTATAAATATTTCCTTTTCTCATCAGGAATGTGAGTCCATGCTACACTACCAAATACATGAAAGTGGCTTACATCTTCCTTAATTTTATTCCATGCTTCATCCAGTGTTTTATTTTTTAGAACCTTTGTGGGAGTGCGATTTACTATGTAATTTGCACAGTTAATGGCTTCCGCCCAATAATTAAGACTCCATCCCTTAGATTGGATCATATAATTATCCATTTCTTTTAATGTGTGATTCTTTCCCTCAGAAACACCATTTTCTTGTGGTGTGTATGGAACAGTGTGTCGCATTTGGATGCCCTGTGCAATGCAGTAAGTTGTAAAATTTTTGTTCACATATTCACCTCCATTATCTTTTCTTAACCTTTGAATTTTATGTCCAAATTGTTTTTCTACAAGGGTTGTGTAGGTTGAAAACTTGTCAAACACTTCGCTCTTAAGTTTTATGAAGTAAAATCAAATGTGTCTAGAGAAGTCATCAATACAAATTAAGAAACACTTGCACCCAGAAAAATAAAAAGAAGAAAGTGGACCACACAAGTCACTGTGAACAAGCTGCAAAGGGGCCAAGGCATGCTAAAAGGCACGTTTTCCAAAATTGTCCCAATGATGTTTGTCGAGAACATAACTGACACAAACACCATCTCTACAAGAAACAAGAGGAAGACCAATCACCATATATCGATAACATAGTTGTTGCAATGAGTGATAGTTTAGATGACCAAACCGCTCATGCCAAAGTTTTCTTAAGTCATCGCTATGAGCAACAAAAACTGATGGAGAAGATGATCACCAAAAGTTGTCAAACTTGTACAACTTGGTAATATCACCAGTAATTCCGGTTGCAAGGACATGCTTAGGATCTTTTAAATCCTTAATTACATCTTGGTGAGGTGAAAACTCTACAATTTTACCTTCACTTGAATGAGTGATCTGATATACTGATAGAAGTTTGTAGGAAAGACTTGGAACACATAATACATCATTGAAATTACCATTATCTACTTCAATTGTTCCAGACACTACAACACTAAGACATCTATCATCACCAACAAATATTTTCTTGGTGTTACATTCATTTAGAGAAAAAAATATGGCTTTCTCCTTAGGAATATGATATGATGTTACAGAATCAATAAGCCACTCATCAGAAGAAGAAGTAGAAGTTACATTCAAGGAGAAACTAGAAGCAGAAAGTGCATGTCCATGAGAAGAAAAAGAAGAAGAAGAAGAAGAAGAAGAAGAATTAATATTGATGTTGTGCTTCTTCATCGATACTTCTAAGGCTTCCATCATTTTAAAACATTTGGACTCCACATGACCATATTTTCCACAAAAGTTGCAATGTTTGTCTGTCTTCTTACTTTTAGATTTTTCTCCTTTGTCATCATTAGGAGTGGAAGCTGGGGAGCGGGTTTGAGACCCTTGTTTCACTTATTGTTGTGGTGAGGATGTTGCTTCTTGGGATTCTTGGATTTATCTTTCTATAGAGCCATTAAGGCTTTGTTGGAGGTACAGGTAGTGTTGATCACTCCAAGTTGCACAAGTTTATCTTGCTCTCTAATAAAAGAATCACAAAAAGACTCAAGAGAGGTATTTTTGTAAGAACTCCCTAGAGCTTCTTTGGTGGCATAAAAGGTAGATACAAACAAGAATATGCACTACCAAGATTAGAAAGAAAAATATAGATGGATTGGTCTTCCTTCATATCTATTTTTAGGTCTATACATAAAATTCTAAGTGTTTTGAACTTAGTTAAATAGTCTCCAATGCAAGGAAAATCATTGGGACTTAAAGTCATTAAGTGATTTTCTATCTAGTGGGCTCGAATAATATTGTGTTTACCAAACATAGCTTCAAGATTTTCCCAAGCTTTATCTAGGCCATCAATTCCTTGAAGGTGAAACCTTAAATCAAGAGAGATGGGAATTCCAATTAGTCCACGTGATTAGTCATTCTTATTATCCATTTTGACTTTATTTTCATCATCAATGGGTTCTTGTTCTTTTCCCAAGGTAATCTGGTACAATCCTTCTTAAAACATCCTCCATATGGGATTTCCATGAGAAGTAGTTGGTATTTGTAAGAAAAATATCAATGAGAAAATTCATATTAAATATGTAGAGAATATGGATTTAAAGGTTGAAACTAATGGTTTGGATGGAAAGTTCTTGAAAAAATAGTTTGTTTCTAAAAAACAACACTGAAAACAGACTTTGAATGTGAAAGTCATGTATGTTGACAATTTGGTTGTCAATGATGTCGAACTTGATATATAGGTGAAGTATCATTGATTGATTGGTTTGAGAAGCATTGTCAATATTGGACATAATGTTATGAAGATGACTTGAATGTCAAGCATTGTCAATATTGGACATAATGTTATGAAGTTGAATTGAATGTCAGTAGAAAGATAATATTGACTAATATATTGTATGAGCTTGATGCACTCATCCTATATTGTATGAGGTTGATGAAATCACCCAAATGACAATATGGTTTATGGTGTATTGTGTCATTAACATCAATGCACAAAAAGAAATTGTGAAGAATTTGTCCAGATAAAAAGGGTAAATGGAGAATCCAATATGGATGCATACAAATCACAAATAAGAATGTTGCACATGGTGTTATACTGTTGGCATTGATGTCAAATAATATTAGTATGGGAATCAATATAGTCATAGAGTCAAGACTTCTAGTATAAACATCTTAGCAAGAAGTTGAAGTTGAAGAAGTTGAAAAAGTCGAAGGTCAAAGTCAAATAAATCGGGGGTCGAAATGGAAAAGGTCGAAGTCTGATAAGTTAAAGAGGTTGAAATTGAAGAAGTCGAAGATCAAATCTGAAGTCGAATTTGAAACTAAAGCAAGTCAGGACGACCAAAGTCGGATTACACAAGTTGGTTTTCTTCTAAGTCAAGTTGGTCCAAGAATGAAGTAACTTAAAGGTTGAAGTCAAAGAAAAAATAAATTGGGAAATACAAGTCGGGTTGAGGCTGAAGCAAGTTAGGTGGACCAAAATCGAAATACTTAAGTCAAAATTTCTCTTAGTTGAGTCAACCAAAAAGATGTTTTTCGATCGAATGAGGAAGCAAATACAAAAAAGGGTGAAGACCAAGTCGAATCTTTAGTGACTAGCAACTGAGAGGGAACTAATTTTAATATCCACCATCAAGTAAAATGTTTACAAGTTGAGTTTAATAGTCACCAACAAAGGAGATATGTGGAGGTCGATTTAGACATTCATGAAAAGGTAAAATGCACTGAAATCGATCTGGCATCCCACAACGAAAGAAAAATTTGGACAAGTTTCTTTCAAAGAACGACCTATACCAGCTACCTCACACATGTTTAGGGGAAAATTCTCGAAAATCTACTAATTGGGAATGTTCTGCATGAAACCCATGTTGTAGAATTGTAAAAATTGTTTCCAGCACTCCAGAATCTTCGTATGAAATCAATGTCTAATTTTGTGTACGAAAATCCATTAATGAAATCACCATTTGTGTTAATTAAATGAAGGGGTGCAATGTTTCATTACTAAAATACACAATGGTTCAATCTTATACCTTTTGGAAAGTATATAATCAAACAAACAAGGTGAAAGGAAAGTGTCTTTGTGGGTTTTACATAGAAGATATAAAGGCGTAGTAGAGTCCAAGGAAGAAAGACAAGATACTTATGTAACAAGGGTGGAAGGGTGGAGCAAGGAAGGACTAATGTCCTTTACTAATTAAAGCTTGAATACATGAAGTTGGTGCTTCCTAGGTTTGGTGCCCTAAACAAGGGAGTTGGTACTTCCTAGGGTTGGTTTCCTAAACAAAGGAGTTGGTGCTTCATGGGGTTAGTGCTCTAAAACATGGGAGTTGGTGCTTCCATCTAGGGTTGGTTCCCTAAAACAAGGGAGCTGGTTCTTCCTAGGGTTGAATCCCTAAATGAGGAGATTGATGTCTCCAAATAATTATTGTAACTTGTATTTATTGTATTGATTTTATATTCAAGTTTACTGTTGTCGAACAATTGTTGTTAATAAGTTTTTTTTTACAGAAACGGTTATAGATTAAATTAAAGGGGTGGACTAGCCACAGATCCGATTACAAATGGCCTCAAATTTCTTCGGGCCTATCTTTCTAAACCATTCTACTTCTATAGCTAGAGACTTGTGAGCTGAACTAGTTCCTGTACGTCTTCTAATAGCACTGGATTAAATTTAAATGCCAAAACTCCAGTCACTGTTTCATCTTAAGTCTCAGCACTGTTTCAACATATGTCTCAGCACTGTTTCAGCATTTGTTACAACGGTGTTTCAACATATGTTCCAACACTGTTTCAGCATATGTTCCATCACTGTGTTGCAACATAAGTTACAACACTGTTTCAGCATATGGTCCAATACTGTTTCAGCATAAGTTCCAGCACTATGTTTCAGCATATGTTCCAGCACTGAGTTTCAGCATATGTTACAGCACTGTGTTTCGACATCTGTGTTACAGCAACCGTGTTACAACACTGTGTTTCAGCATCTGTGTTACAACACTATGTTTCAGCATTTGTGTTACAACACTGTGTTACAGCACTGTGTTTCAACATATGTTCCAGTAATGTTTCAGCATAAGTTCCAGCAATGTGTTTCAGCACATGTTCCAGCACTGAGTTTCAACATATGTTCCAGCACTGTGTTTTAACATATGTTCCAGCCCTGTTTCAGCATATGTTCCAGCACTGTGTTTCAGCATATGTTCCAGCTATGTGTTTCTAGCTTCTCCCTGGGGGGCTGTGATTGGAAGCTCTTCCCCATGATAGCAGAGTCAGAATGCTCTTCATGTGTCTGTCCTGACGCCCCTGTCCTTATTCTAGCACGTCCCTACACAAGACTTCTCTCACCTACCTCATACCTTCGCGCCTACACTTTGGATTCCTTCCTGGCAAATTTCAGACTTCTGCAATTTCTGACAGGAGAGCTCTGGTCAATTCCTTCTCCCCAGACTCTAAGGGATAGGTTCATAAATTTCAGCTCCATTTACACTGATGACTCCCTTGCCTAGGGAGGTGCCTCTGTTTGCTTCGTGGTCTGCCAATTGATTAAGATGCCTAAGGACGTGGTAGAACTTCACCTCTTCGAAATCTTTCATCTGGACCAGAACCTTCCTATAATAATGATCCAAGCCCATGTTTTTGGGGGCCTTCCTCTGATTGAGAGCATGGATAAAGATTCTAGAGTCACCTATGACAACCAAATTCGAAATTGATAACCTTCTGGCCTGAGCCAGCCCCTGCCAGATTGCTAAAATTTCAGCTGTATTATTGGTGTTCAGACCCAGCCCCCAGAAAAAAATGAGCACAATTTTCCCTGAGATGTCGAGTAGGACCCCTCTACTTCCCGCGGGATCGGGATTCCCTTTCGAGGCCCCATCCACCTGCAGGATATGCTTCTCCAAAGAAGATCTCCACTTTAAGTACTCTTGTTCCTCCAGCCTAATTTCCCAAGGGGAATAGTGTTTGATAAATTGCTTGGTTCTGTCCAGGAGGGAGGGATCAAGCTCATGGAACCAGACATACTCATCTTTGTTAGGGGTTACTTCATTGGTGATATTAGTCTTTGAGGTTATTAGATCACCCAGAATCGCTTTCACTTTGAGTGCAGTTTGGGCCGGCGTCCCTGCTATATCCCTGAAGATCCTGTTGTTTTGCTCCAGCCACAGTTCCCAGCAGACTACTTTCGGCACCCACATCCAGCAGGGCTTTAGCAGGTTCAAATTGGTAAAGGAGAAGGGAGCCAGATCAACCCAGGAGGTAAACAAAGAGGTAACTGAAGAAGGCAGGGGAACATTCAACTGGCCAAGAATGAGATTCCAAATTTCCAGAGCAAAGGGACAGAGGAGAAAGAGGTGGAGAGAGGTTTCAACATGATAAACATAGAGAGGGCAACGAGAGGGCCTTTCCCAGCCTCTTTTTGAGAGGTTTTCCCAAGAAAGGATACTATTGTGAAGAAGGGACCAGCAGAAGAGATCTAATTTGGGAAGGGAGGTATGAAGCCAGAGATTTCTCCACACCGAGGGATCAGGGGCTACCCAAGGGATTGCTTGCAGGGCAGCATAACCAGCTGCAGCTGAGTAACTACCAATCGTAGAGCCCCAGCCTCTTTTTTCCTTCTTCCTGGCTGAGGAGGGGGAGCACCCTTGAAGAGCATCTAGGAGGGTTCGAGCTTCAGTTTCTAAGTGCTGTGGAAAGTCCCCCAAATCCCACTTAAGCCAAGAGCCGTCCTGGTTCCAAGATGAAAGGTCCCACAGGGTGACTTTGTTGATGGAATGGAGCCAACTTTTGATGTTTTCCATCCCTTTCGAAAAACTTAAAGGGGTCTGTCCTAAAATAGAGTCTTCCCAAAACTTGATTTTTCTGCCATTCCCCGGGATCCAAATTTTTTTTTGAGGTAATCAAATCAAGAGCCTTAAGGCAGAGAGAAAGGATGGGAGAGCCTTTTCTAGTCAAGGGGGGGTGATCAAGGCACCTTTCTTTGTGACCACAGAAATATTTAAGCCTTAGAGATTTGGAGCTCCAAGTGGTTTTACCTCTTATCATCTTCCAGAGAATATTACCTCCCATGGCCAGATTCTGAGTGGCCACATCTCTTACTTGCAGCCCACCTTCCATCCTGGGGGCTTTAACCTTATCCCAGCTAACTAGGTGCATTTTTTCCCCCTCATTCCTTCCCCCTTCCCAAATAAATTTTCTCAAGATGCTGTCTACGTCTCTCACAAAACCTCTCGGGGCAAGGAGAATGGAGGCCTGGTAGACAGGAAGAGAGGTGAGAACATAGTTTATGAGGATTAACTTCCCTGCTTTGTTCAGCCATGTTTCTCCCCAGGCCAAGATCTTGGCTTTCATCTTGTCCAACAAAGGCATCCACAGGTTACTTCTGGGAGCTGCTTTGACTAGCGGGATTCCTAGATATTTAATGGACTCCCACGTTGAAGCTCCTTCCATTTCCATCACCCTAGAAATGCCAATCATTTCTATAGGAGGGCAATTCCAGCCATAAATTTTACTCTTCCTCAAACTGATTTCGCTGCCTGAGATTTCAGTGTAGTCATCCAATTCTTTCTTGAGAGCTCTTACGGTGGACAGGTTGGCTTGGCCCAAAAGGAGCGTATCATTGGCAAACTGAGCATGATTTATTCTCTCAACTCTAAGAGATATTGATAGGCCAATTAAGGAGTGCTGATGCATGCTCTTATTCAGCTGAAAACTTAGCACTGACGCTTGAATGGCATAGACCAGGGGGGACAGGGGGCAGCCCTGTCTAAGTCCCCTTGAGGCTTGGAAAAAATCAGTCGGTCTGCCATTGACCAGGGGGGCGATCCACAGCCCCTCTATACAGGCCCTAATCCAGCGAACCAAATGTGGGTGAAATCCCATCTTGAGCATCACAGCAAAAAGGAAATTCAGCCAGACTCTGTCAAAGGCATTCTCCAGATCCAGCTTGACTAACATTCCTTTCTCCTTCCTTTGACAGCTTGAGTGTATAGCCTCTTGCACAAGGATAATATTGTCCTAGATTTGTCTCCCCTGGATGAAGCCCCCCTGGTTCTCCGGGATGATCCTGGGGAGGAATTTTTTTATTCTGTTTGCTATTACTTTGGTGATGATTTTGTACCCCGAATTGCATAGCGAAATAGGACGGTATATTGAAAAGATTTGGGCACCTTTCTCTTTGGGGATTAAAGCTAGAAAGGAGGAGTTGGTGCTCCCTCCAATTTTTCTACAGTTCTGAGAGTGCCTCACCATTCTGACTAGATCTTTTTGGATGATATCTCAGCAGGCTATATAGAACCTGGCCGTGAATCCATCAGGCCCGGGGGCTTTATCTGGGTTCATAGCTTGGAGAGCTTTGCTGATATCCTTAGTTGTGATAGGGGCTGTCAGCCAACGGTTGTCATCTTCATTTATCAACTTGGGGACCACCGTGAGAGGATAGAGCTCCGGTCTAGTAGGGGCCTCCAACTCTTCAGTAAACAAATTTTTATAGAAGGAGTGGGCTGCAAGTTTGATCTCCTCAAATTTTTTGTAGGTTTGTCTCTGAAAATGGATCTCTCTGATTGTGTTATGATTTTTTCGGGATTCTGCCTGCTTGTGGAAGAAAGAAGTATTTTTATCTCCTGCTTGGAGCCAAAGACTTCTCGACTTTATTCGCCAGCACTCTTCCTCTCTTCTAAGAGCTTTGTGAAGCTTCTTTTGCAGCTCCAACTCGTCGTTCAACATCGATGGGGTTACCGGGGCAGACTCCATATGACGTTGGTGATTCTCCAGGGGCCTTTGGGCTCTTTTCCTTTCCTGCAAAGGGTAGGGCAGGTTCTTTGCCCATTTTTTGAGCTCCACTTTGAGCCTTCTCAGTTTCTCTTCCCATATGAAGAAAGGTGATCCTGACACACTCTTTTTCCAGGACTCTGAAACCAGCTCGAGGAAGCCTCTCGAGGAGACCCATAGCAGGCTGAAGTGGAAGGGGATCGGGCCCAAATTTTCCCCAGGGGTCAGGGAAAGGGAGATGGGCTTATGATCCGAGGTGCAAGCTTGCAGGATTTCAGACGAGGCGAAAATTCCATGGGTTAAAAAGGAAGAGTGAACCAGGAAGCGGTCTAAGCGGGCTGCAATGTGCCCCGGTCCCACTCTTTTGTTGTTCCAGGTGGAATTTCCTTTACTGGGTTTGATGTCCTCCAGATCCCAATCCAGCATAATGTCTTCAACCCACTCCCATGCAGGGTCTCTTATGGGTGTTCCTCCTTTTTTTTCAGAGAGGGCTAGGGTGACATTCAGATCTCCGACCAGAATAAGATTCTCACGATGGTTAATAGAAAGGAAATTATTCAGAGATTCCCAACAATCTTTTTTTTTCGATAAAAGAACCGGAGCATAAATATTAAAGAGGCTAACCTGATGTCCCGATTCGTGGTCCAACAACTTCG
>SNQJ01S0003685.1:383992-411655 GCA_010110895.2 Picea sitchensis | reverse complement strand
GGGGGGGTGGCTCCTTTCGAAGCCTTGCCTTTTTTTGAAGATCTGGTTTCTATCATAGCCGGGATGGTATGCTGAATTCCTACAGTTACGTCCCTGTAAGATTTCTCCTCCCTTTTTTTCCTCTCTGGTTTCCTTCCTCTAGGGACCTTCTCAGGGGTTCCAACAGAACTGCTGGTCTCCGTGGCCCCCTCATCTGTATCTGCGCCCGTTTCGGAGTCTAAAGGATTGTGCTCCTCATCCGACTTCATGGATTCATCNCTTTTTTTCCTCTCTGGTTTCCTTCCTCTAGGGGCCTTCTCTGGGGTTCCAACAGAACTGCTGGTCTCTGTGGCCCCCTCATCTGTATCTGCGTCCATTTCAGAGTCTAAATGGATGTGCTCCTCATCCGACTTCATGGGTTCATCTGCTAGAGGGGTTTCATTGACCGGCATCAGATTTTCTGGGGCTGGCGGGGACTGAGTTGCTATAACGATTTGCTCTTTCTAGGTTTCCTTTGGCTTGTTAGCCCATTCTTTCGGAGGTGCCTTCTGAGGGTTTGTCTTTGAAGATGATGGTTGGCTCACCTGCTCTGGCCTTGGATCTTTGGATTTATGACCTGGTTTGCTTTTCTTGACCTTTTTCCAGCCCTCAACATCTTCCTTTTCGGGGCTTTGGTTCTTTGGGCAATTCCTCTGGAAGTGTCCATGCTCTTGACAGGATCTGCACTTGAAGGGAAGGTGTTCATAATCGAGTTTCTGGTAGTGAGACCAGTTGCCCACTGTAAGCTTCACCGCCTCCGGGATCCCTGCCTCAAGATCCACTTCAAAACATATCCTAGCACAGTTGTAGATGGAATTGTTGTCTGCCTTATCAATGAATTTCCCTATTCCATTCCTTATATTTTACAGAGCTTCATAGTTCCAGCAGTGAAACGACAAATTGGGGAGCCTGACCCAAACAGGTACCTCCTTTGGCAGTTCCACCTTGGGATCGAAGTCCGGGGTCCAGCGGTTCAGATACAGCCCCTGGGTTCCCATAAAATATGGTCCATTTCTGAAAATGAGATCCTTGTCTTCCTTGTTTATAAACTCGAAGAGAAAAAAGCCACTGCTCAAAGGGTAGCAGGTAACTCCTTGCTTAATGAGAGGCTTCCGGTTCCTTTGGACCCAAGCTTCGGTAGTTTTTGCTGAGGGCCAAAGTCCCATAAACTGGCCTACCATCCCTCTCTCAGAGAGATCTAGGGCTATCTTGATCGCTTATGTCTCCGGGAGGGCGATTTCTGGGATTCCATCTAGCTTTTTTATGAATTTTGGGACCGTAGAAGAGACCTTGCGCTTGCCTCCGCTGGCAATCAGCTTCCTGAACGCATCCTCATCTGAACTCGGAGGGGGAGGGGCCGAATCCCCACCCCCTGGGGCGGCCATGGTCGGCTCTGGCTGCAAAAACGGACCCTAGACGCTCTCCACGATCCCTAATGCTCTATCGTTGTCTTCCTTAGGCTTGTGAATGTTTTTTAATAAGTTAAAATTATTAAAATTTTAAATAATTAACCAATACTGATTCACCCCCCCTCTCAGTATTGACCAAGTTTCCAACAATTGGTATCAAAGAGGGTGTCTTATACATAGTCTAATAACCAGAAAGTAGATTATGAATCAATGGATCAGCAAGAGGGAATGCCTTCCAACAAAGCACCTCTATTCAAAGGGAGTGATTATGAATTCTGGAGTGTGAGAATGAAAAGTTATCTCATGGCCCTTGGATGAGATGTTTGGAAAGATATTGAAAGTGGCTATACTTCACCATCTACCCCACCTACTGATACTACTACAAAGAATTTATGCAATGAAAATTCAAGAGAAGTCAATGCTATTCTAGGAGGATTAACCAATCCTATATTTGTAAAGGTAATGCATTGTAAGTCAACAAAGAGATATGGGAAAAACTGGAGGTCATATATGAAGGAGACAACAAATTCAAGGAAGCCAAACTGCAAACCTATATAACTCAGTTTGAAAATTTGAAAATGAAGGAGGAAGAAGACATAGCTGAATATCTTCAAAGAGTTGATGAAATTGTCAATTCAATCAGAGCATTAGGGGAAGAAATCAAAGACAAACCAATTGTCCAAAATATCTTGAGATCATTACCTATGAGGTATGATGCAAAAATTTACACCCTTGAAGATAGACCAGATCTTGATAAGTTCACAGTAGATGAACTACATGGGATCCTTATAGCATATGAGATGATAACAGGACAAGAAAAACCAACAAAAGGAGAAACTTTCTTCAAGGCATAAAAATCAAGGAAGAAGTAGGAGTAGGTACCTAATGAATATTTATCAAAGATATCTAATGAAGAAGTAGCTAACTTTATGAAGAAACTCAAGAAAGGCACTGGTAAATACAAGGGAAATTTTTCTCTGATATGCTTCAATTGTGGAAAAGTTGGACACTTTGCTAACAAATTTCCATATCCCAAGCATGAGGATAGTGATGATGAGGAAATTTAGAATCATAAAGAACATAATAAGGGTACGAAAAAGAAAAAAAAGAAATACTACAAACCGAAGAAGAATCTCTACCTCAAAGAGGACAACAACTCTTCTGAAGAAAGTGAAGATGAAGATTTAGAGCTTCTATTTATGGGAATGAAAACTCAAGATAATGTTTTAGATGATGAAGAAACCTCTAAATTTGAAGGAGAAGTATACCTAGAAGCAAATATGATCAGTTCTCTGGAGGAACTAATAAAGTATAAAAATAATAACAAGCTACTAAGGGCACAACTTCTAGATTTTGAAGAAGCACATCAATCAATAGAAGTAGATGCATCAAGAACCATCAAAGAATCATAGCAGATAATTAGTGATCTGGTGTCTCAAATTATAGAATCTAAAAGAATTGAAGAAGTCATTTTAAATCAACTCAATGATAGAGAACAAGTATGGGAGAAGCTAGAAGTTGAGATTGAACTGCTAAAAGGTGAACTTGAGAAAGAAAAGAAGGGATCAAAATTTGAAAACAGTTCAAAAATCTTGGATGAAATTATTAGTAGTCAAAGGTCACCAAACAACAAGGTTGGTTTGGGGTACACCCAAGAATCAACTTCTACATCACAAGGATTTGTCAAAAGACCAATCAATTATGTAGATTCTCTTAAAATCTCCTTAACAAGAGAATATAATAAGGCAAGGATGATTCCATTGGAGACCATCCAGAATAAACAAAAATCAACACCCTTTACTAAAGAAATAGATGACAAGAATAATGCAATCACCATAAGCAATCCCTCTAACAGATATCAAGATATCTTCCTTGGACATTGTTATTCTTGCAATAATTTTGGACACAAAGTAGTACATTGTAAATCCTATGGAAAATACAATCCAAAGAATGTCCAAAGAAGCAAGAAGTTTAATACTGAGAAAAGAAACTACAACTCTTTCTCTCCTTTACAAAATATCAATGTTGAATGCCAAAGATGCAACAACTATCACCATAACGCCAATGAATGTAGATTACCAATGCAATCCTTGAAAATAGGAAACCCTAACAAAAAAAATAAGAAGATATGGAAAATAAAATCTGAAGTACAAAGCAAGAAAGATGATGAATACATTGCACCTGAAATTGATGAAGTTAATAATAGGAGAATGGTGGGTAAATCTTATAATAACGAATATAAAAATCAAAGTTTTGCATATAAAGTGAATCAAGCTCAAGAAAGGAGAGTTCCTAAAGAATAATATGACACAGTTGTAGTTCTTGATGTTGTCCTACAAATCAGTAGTCCACTAGCCAATGAAAGAAAAATCAAAAAAGAAAATTCTAAGGAAGAAGAAGAAGAAGAAGTTTTTGTTACACAAAATAGTGATGATGATGATGAATATTCAATAGTAGACCAACTAGAATAATTGAGTGATGATGATCTCATAAGTTTTCCAATGCTATTTTGATGATCTACCGAAGCTCCTCCTTAACAAAAAATACGAACACAAGAAAGGAAGGAGGATTCAAGGAATACTTAAAGTTGTTCCTGGTGATGACCTTATGAGTATTGAAGACCATAAAATGTTACTCATGAATGTTACTATTGGCCGAGGGAAATCATAAATGTGGCAAATAAAATCAAGATTCCATCATTGTTTGTATATCTAAAACTTGAAGTTGACAAGACAAAGGAAAGATCAAGGAATGTGCAGTATGATTTGGAGTAAGTACTAATGATACAAATGCTACTAAAGTATGATATAATCCAGACCAAATGAGGTATTCTCAAAAGAATGAGAAATTAATAAAGAGGCTCTTGGGTTACAAATGGACGAATAGATGATTAGCATCATGAATAAATTGGGAGCAGTCTGAAATAAAATAATGATAGTCCTTGAGCAACATTTGTATAATATTGACACTCTCTTGAACAATCTAAAGGGAAACATAACTAAAACATATCCGGTGCATCATTGAAGCAGCATGGTTAGAAGAGGACTATAGTTTAAAGTATCATGGAAAAACTAAAACATGTCTCAAGTTTCTAAGGAAACACTAAATTAGAAGATACTATGACAAATTTAATTGTGTTTCTAAGAAGGTAGAAGTTGAAGTTGGTTACTACAGAATCAAATGACTCTGATAGAAGCATTAATGTGACATATGTTGGGAAAGGGGGAGAGATAAATAGTAAAACAAAGTCCAAAACAAATGGAACAAAAACAGGGGAAGCATCACCTCAGGAGGAGCATCATCTCAGGGGGAGAAGAGAAATGTTCTCTTTTTCATTGTTTTCAAAGGGGGAGAGATAAAGAGTAAAACAAAGTCATCTCAAAGAACTCAAAATACAAAATACATTCATAAGGGGAGTAAGATTGTTTTACTAGGTTGTCATCAATAACAAAGGGGGAGATTGTTGAAAATTTGGTTGTCATTGATATCAAACTTGATATATAGTTGAAGTATCATTGTTTGATTGGTTTGAGAAGCATTTTCAATATTGGACATAATGTTACGAAGATGATTTGAATGTCAAGCATTGTCAATATTGGACATAATGTTATGAAGTTGACTTGAATGTAAGTAGAAGGATAACATTGACTAATATATTGTATGAGCTTTATGCACTCATCCTATATTGTATGAAGTTGATGAAATCACCCTAATGAAAATATGGTTTATGGTGGATTTTGTCATTAAAATCCATGCACAAAAAGAAATTGTGAAGAAATTGTCCAGATAAAAAGGGTAAATGGAGAATCCAATATGGATGCATACAAATCACAAATAAGAATGTTGGACATGGTGTTATAGTGTTGTCATTGATGTTAAATAATATTAGTATGGGCATCAATATAGTCACAAAGTCAATAATTCTGGTATAAACATCTCAACAAGAAGTTGAAGTTGAAGAAGTTGAAAAAGTTGAAGGTCGAAGTCAAAGAAATCGGGGGTCGAAATCAAAGAGGTCGAAGAAGTTGAAGGTCGAAGTCAGATAAGTAGAAGAAATCGAAATCGAAGAAGTTGAATATCAAATCCGAAGTCAAAGCCAAAACCGAAGCAAGTCAGGACAACCAATGTCAAATTACATAAGTTGGTTTTCTCCTATGTTAAGTCGAGCCAAGAATGAAGTAACCTAAAGGTTGAAGCTGAAGAAAAATTAAATTGGGAAATACAATTCAAATCGAGGCTGAAGCAAGTTGGGTGGACCAGAATCAAAATACTCAAGTCGAAATTTCTCCTAGTTGAGTCAACCAAAAAGGTGTTTTTCGGTCGAATGAGAAAGCAAATATGAAAAAGGGTGAAGACCAGGTTGAATCTTTAGTGACTAGCAGGTGAGAGGGAACTGATTTTAATATCCACCATCAAGTAAAATATTTACAAGTTGAGTTTAAATAGTCACCAAAAAAGGAGATATGTGGAGGTCAATTTAGACATTCATGGAAAGGTAAAATGCACTGAATTCGATCTGGCATCAGACGACGAAAGGAAAATCTCGGCAAGTTTCTTTCAAAGAACCACCTGCATCAACCACCTCACACATGTTCTAGGGAAAATTCTTTCATGTTGGCTAATTGGGCATGTTCTGCACAAAACCCATGTTGTAGAATTGTAAAATTTGTTTCCAGAACTCCATAATCGTATAAAATCAATGTCTAATTTTGTGTACGGAAATCAAATAATGAAATCACCATTTGTGTTAATTAAATGAAGGGGTGCAATGTTTCATTACTAAAAGACACAATGATTCAACCTTATAACTTTTGGAAAGTATATAAGAAAACAAACAAGGTGAAAGGAAAGTGTCTCTCTGGGTTTTACATAGAAGATCTAAAGGCATATCAGAGTCCAAGGAAGATAGACACAATACTTATGTAACGAGGGTGGAAGGGTGGAGCAATGAAGGAATAATGTTCTTTACTGATTAAGGTTTGAAGACATGAAGTTGGTGCTTCCTAGGGTTGAATCCCTGAACAAGGAGATTGGTGTCTCCAAATCATTATTGTAACTTGCATTATTGTATTGATTTTATATTCAAGTTTATTGTTGTTNCCCCCTCTCAGTATTGACCAAGTTTCCAACAATTGGTATCAGAGCAAGTGTCTTCTAGACAGTCTAACAACTAGACGGTAGATTCTGAAGCAATGGATTAACAAGAGGGAATGTCTTCCAACAAAGCACCTTTGTCCAAAGGGAATGATTATTCATTCTGGAGAATGGGAATGAAAAGTTATCTCATGGCCCTTGGATGTGATGTTTGGAAAGTTATTGAAAGTGGTTATATTGCACCATCTACTCCAACTACTAATACTGCTGCAAAGAAGTTACACAATGACAATTCAAGAGAAGACAATTCTATTCTAGGAGGATTAACCAATCCTATATTTGTAAAGGTAATGCACTGTAAGTCAGCAAAAGAGACATGGGACAAACTGAAGGTCATATATGAAGGAGAAAATAAAGTCAAGGAAGCTAAACTGCAAACCTATAGAACTTAGTTTGAAAATTTGAAAATGAAGGAAGAAGAAGACATAGTTGAATATCTTCACAGAGTTGATGAAATTTTCAATTCAATCAGAGCAATAGGGGAAGAACTCAAATACAAACCCATTTTCCAAAAGAACTTGATATCATTACCTATGAGGTATGATGCAAAAAATTCTACCCTTGAAGACATACTAGATCTTGATAAGCTCACAGTAGATGAACTCCATGGGATCCTTATCGCATATGAGATGAGAACATGACAAGAAAAACCATCAAAAGGAGAAACTTCCTTCAAGGCATAAAAATCAAGGAAGAAGCATGAGAAGGCACCTAATGAATATTTATCAGAGATATCTGATGAAGAAGTAGCTAACTTTATGAAGAAACTCAAGAAAGGGGCTGATAAATACAAGGGCAAGTTTCCTATGATATGCTTCAACTGTGGAAAAGTTGGACACTTTGCTAACACATGTCCATATCCCAAGCACGAGGATAGTGATGATGAGGAAATTCAGAATCATAAAGAATATAAGAGGGGTAAGAAAAAGAACAAAAAAAATACTACAAACAGAAAAATAATCTCTACACCAAAGAGGACAATAACTCTTCTAAAGAAAGTGAAGATGAAGATTGAGAGCTTCTACTTATGGGAATGAAGTCTCAGGATAATGTTGTAGATGATGAAGAAAAAATTGAATTTGAAAGAGAAGTAGACCTAGAAGAAAACTTGATCAGTTCTTTGGAGGAACTAAGAAAGTATGAAAAGAATAACAAGCCACTAAGGGCACACCTTCAATATTTTGAAGAAGCACATCAATCAATAGAAGTAGAGTCATCAAGAACCATCAAATAATAAGAGCATATAATCATTGATTTGAAGTCTCAACTCCTAGAAGTTAAAAGAATTGAAGAAGTCATTTTAAATCAACTCAATGATAGAGAACACATATGTGAGAAGCTAGAAGCTGAGATTGAGCTGCTAAAAGGTGAACTTGAGAAAGAAAAGAAGGGATCAAAATTTGAAAACAGTTCAAAAATCTTGGATGAAATTCTCAGTAGTCAGAGGTCACCAAACAACAAGGTTGGTTTGGGATACACCTAGGAATCAACTTCTACATCAGAAGGATCTATCAAAAGACCAATTTGTTATGTAGATGCTCTTAAAATCTCCTTAAGAAGAGAATATAATAAGGCAAGGATGATTCCATTGGAGATCATCCCAAATAAACAAAAATCAGCACCCCTTACTAAAGAAAGAGATGACAAGAAGAATACAATCACCAGAAGAAATATCTCTAACATATATCAACATATCTTCCTTGGACATTGTTATTCTTGCAATAATTTTGGACACAAAGTAGTACATTGTAAAGCCTATGGAAACTACAATCCAAAGAATGTCCAAAGAAGCAAGAAGTTTAATACAGAGAAAAGAAACTACAACCCTTTCTTTCCCTTACAAAATCTCAATGTTGAATGCCAAAGGTGCTACAACTATGGCCATAAAGACAGTGACTATAGATTACCAATGCAATCCTTGAAGATAGGAAACCCTAACAAACTGAATAAGAATATATGGAAAATAATCTTTGAAGTACAAAACAAGGAAAATGATGAATATATTGCACCTGAAATTGATGAAGTTAATAATAGGAGAATGGCGGGTAAAGCTTTTAATAAGGAATACAAAAATCAAAGTTTTGCATATAAAGTGAATCAAGCTCAAGAAAGGAGAGTTCCTAAACAAGAATATGACACAATTGTAGTTCTTGATGATGTCCCGCAAATCAATAGTCCACTAGCCAATGAAATAAAAATGGAAAAAGAAAATTCTAAGGAATAATATGAAGAAGTTTCTATTACACAAAATAGTGATGATGATGATGAATCTTCAATAGTAGACCAACCAAAAGAATTGAGTGATGATGATCTTAGAATTTTTCCAATGCTATTTTGATGAGCTACTAAAGCTCCTCCTCAACAAAAAATATGAACAAAAGAAAGGAAGGAGGATTCAAGGAAGACTTAAGGTTGTTCCTGGTGATGACCTTATGAGTATTGAAGAATGGAAAATTTTACTCAGGAATGTTACTTTTGGCTGAGGGAAATCATAAGTGTGGCAAAGAAAATCAAGATTCGATCATTGTTTGTATATCTAAAACTTGAAGTCGACAAGAGAAAGGAAAGAGAAAGGAATGTGTAGTATGATTTGGAGTAAGTACTAATGCTACAGATGCTACTAAAGTATGATATGATCGATACCCAATGAGGTATTCTCAAAAGAATGAGAAACTAATAAAGAGGCTCTTGGGTTTCAAATGGATTAATAGATGAATAGAATCATGAAGAAATTGGGAGAAGTCTGAAAGAAAATAATGATAGTCCTTGAGAAACATTTGTATAATCTTGGCACGGTCTTGAAGGAATATAAAGGGAAACATAACTAAAACATATCCAATGCATCATTGAAGAAACATAGTTAGAAGAAGACTATAGTTTAAAGTATCATGGAAAAAATAAAACATGTCTCAAGTATCTAAGGAAAAACTACGTCAGAAGATACTATGACCAATTTAATTGTGTTTCTAAGAAGGTAGAAGTTGAAGTTGGTTACTACAGAATCAAATGACTATGGTAGAAGCATTAATGTGACAAATTTTAAGAAAGGGGGAGAGATAAACAATAAAACAAAATCCAAAAAAAATGACACACAAAAAAGGGGAAGCTTCACCTCAGGAGGAGCATCATCTCAGGGGGAGAAGAGAAGTATTCCCTTTGTCATTGTTGTCAAAGGGGGTGAGATAAAGAGTAAAATAAAGTCAGCTCAAATAACTCAAAATACAGAATGCATTCACAAGGGGAGTAAGATTGTTTTACTAGGTTACCATCAATAACAAAGGGGGATATTGTTGACAATTTGGTTGTCATTGATGTCAACCTTGATAGATAGGTGAAGTATCATTGATTGATTGGTTTGAGAAGCATTGTAAATATTGGACATAATGTTATGAAGATGACTTGGATGTCAAGCATTGCCAATATTGGACATAATGTTATGAAGTTGACTTGAATGTCAGTAGAAAGATAATATTGACTAATATATTATATGATCTTGATGCACTCATCCTGTATTGTATGAGGTTGATTAAATCACCCTAATGAAAATATGGTTTATGGTGGATTGTGTCATTAACATCCATGCACAAAAATAAATTGTGAAAAAATTGTCCAGATAAAAAGGGTAAATGGAGAATCCAATATGGATGCATACAAATCACAAAACAAAATGTTGGACATGGTGTTATAGTGTTGGAATTGATGTCAAATAATATTAATATGGGCATAAGTATAGTCATAGAGTCAAGAAGTCTAGTATAAACATCTCAACAAGAAGTTGAAGTTGAAGAAGTTCAAAAAGTCGAAGGTCGAAGTCAAAGAAATAGGGGGTCGAAATCGAAGAAGTCGAAGGTCAAATTCGGATAAGTAGAAGAGGTTGAAATTGAAGAAGTCAAAGATTGAATCCAAAGTCAAAGTCGAAGTCAAAACCAAAGCAAGTTGGGACGATCAAAGTCGAATTACACAAGTCAGTTTTCTTCTAAGTCAAATCAATCCAAGAATGAAGTAACCTAAAGGTTGAAGTCGAAGAAAACTTAAATTTGGAAATAAAAGTCGGGTCAAGGATGAAGAAAGTTGGGTGAACCATAATTGAAATACTCAAGTCGAAATTTCTCCTAGTTGAGTCAACAAAAAATATGTTTGTCGGTTGAATGAGGAAGCAAATACGAAAAAGGGTGAAGACTAAGTCGAATCTTTAGTGACTAGCAGTTGAGAGGGAATTTATTTTAATATCCACCATCTAGAAAAATGTTTACAAGTTGAGTTTAAATAGTAACCAACAAAAGAAATATGTGGAGGTCGATTTAAACATTCATGAAAAGGTAAAATGTAGTGAAGTCGATCTGGCATACGACGACGAAAGGAAAATCTAGGAAAGTTGTTTTCAAAGAACCACATGTACCTTCCACCTCACACATGTTCTAGGGAAAATTCTTAGGTGTCGGCTAATTGGGCATGTTCTACACAAAACCCATGTTGTAGAATTGTAAAATTTGTTTCCAACACTCAAGAATCTTTGTATGAAATAAATATTTAATTTTGTGTATGAAAATCAGTTATTGAAATCACCATTTGTGTTAATTAAATGAAGGGGTGCAATGTTTCATTACTAAAAGACACAGTAGTTCAACCTTATACCTTTTGGAAAGTATATAAGCAAACAAACAAGGTGAAAGGAAAGTGTCTCTATGGGTTTTACATAGAATATCTAAAGGCATAACAGAGTCCAAGGAAGAAAGACAAGATACTTATGTAACGAGGGTGGAAGGGTGGAGCAAGGAAGCACTAATGTCCTTTATTGATTAAAGTTTGAAGACATGAAGTCTGTGCTTCCTAGGGTTGGTGCCCTAAATAAGGGAGTAGGTACTTTCCGGGGTTGGCTCCCTAAACAAAGGAGTTGGTGCTTCCTAGGGTGGGTGCCCTAAAACAAGGGAGTTGGTGCTCTAAAACAAGGGAGTTGGTGCTTCATAGGGTTAAACACCTGAACAAGGAAATTGGTTTATGCAAATAATTATTGTAACTTGTATTATTGTATTGATTTTGTATTCAAGTTTATTGTTGTTAATAAGTTAAAATTATTAAAAGTTTAAATAATTAACCAATACTAATTCACCCTCCCTCTCAGTATTGACCAAGTTTCCAATGATGCCCTTTTGAAAAAACAAAACAAACAATAACCAAGGAAACACATGACAAGTAGAAGTTGGTCCACGTGGTGATGATCCCTTTTATCTATCTATTCTTATAACCTCACTTTTAAAGAAGTTACTTATGAAGTTACTCACTTTTATAGAATAAGATCACTTTTACAATGAAGTTACTTTGTAAATGAAAGTTGCATGCAAAAAATAGCTTAAAATAAAATATTAAAGTTACTTAATAGTGATTCACTTTTATAATTAAGTAAAATTCAATTTACAATGAATGCATGAACTTTAAAAAAATAAATAACAAAAAAGAGACTTGAATTCACGACCTCTCACTAAGTAAAGTAACTTTCAACTAAGTGAGCTAATGCAAAACACATTATAGTCTTAAGAAGGAGGATTGGGGTTATTGTTGTTGTTGTTGTGGAAGATGGCCTTAGAGTGTGTGCTCAATAAAAACTTATTTTCATGCATTCACACAAACAAACAGAAAAATTGCTTCTCGACAACAACAAGGGTTAGATATCAATTAGCTCACTCAGAGAATGAAAATTTTCCCTCTCTTTATAATTTACCGAAATCGCACAGAACACATGAAAAAGAGTGTACGTAGATAAGAAAACCTTTTCTTCTTTGTTTCTAATTTAACGAGATCACACAAAGCACAGGGAAAAGACATAGGTATATAGAAAAAAGTAGCAACCCCCCCCCAAAAAAAACCAACATATTATCTTTGTAAAATCTAAAAGGGAGTTTCATGCTTTATACCTATGGATCTAATTGAAATGGTCGTATCTTAGGAAAAAGAAAACATTTTCGAGTGAAACAAAAAGTGTTTCTAGCTGAAAGAAGTGCTCAAGACGCAACAGAACAATCCTCTTGTCCCAAAAATGTATGATAATGGCAGAAACTAGAGATCCGAAAACACAACTTCAACATCTTGATCTAAAATGGGAGTGGGTCTTCAAATGTGCTCTGATACCATGTTCGACAAAACAAGTATTCCAATAGAAGATTAAAACCTCCAGTAACCACTCACACAAATGGATCAAATATTAACACTCTGTTGTTTTTATGTGGTAAAACTCCTATGGGGAAACATCCATGACCCTAACCAACGTGGCCACTTGGAGAAATTTATTAATGAAAAAGAAAATATTACAAAGATATTTACAAGAGAGTTTCTCACAATGGATCATCGGAAAATGACCCTCTATGCTCTTTAAGTAGAGATCATGGACCAATCAGGTGTTAGGCCACAGATCAATGTAGTCGTTAAGATCGAGCAGAAAATGAGATGTTGGATCACTCTATGTCGGGAACATATCGTGATCGTTGTATTACCTAAATAAAAATGCATACTAAAGAAACCATTTTTTACCTAATGACACATTAGACCAAGTTAATCTTAACTAACTTCTAAGTGTCTAAATATCCTAACACGTACTATGTCAAAGCTTTTTTAAGCATGAATTGTATTTCAACATATTTTTGTTCTATTGTATTAGTTTCAAATTCCATTCTTCGTGATCTCATATTTTTAATAAAAATATCATGTATTATTTAAGAATATATTGAGTTTTAACATATTTTTCATTTTGTTATAAGGTGGCCAAAGGAAACCTAGGGAGAGAGGGCTCATGAGGAACCTAGAAGAAATTTGGTTTCAAAATATGTTTGGGGCTTGAGATCCATGAAAAATAATATCACATAGATTCATGCCCCGTGTGAAGGTTTGAAACTAGCCATTATTCTAAGTATTCAAAAATTGTAACTTATATGAGAGTGAAAAATAGAAATTAGAGTTATGAGATGAAAAACGACAATGATCAAGTGGTACATCTAGCAAATTTTGGAGTTGAATTGAAGTTGGAAAAACTTCATATGAAATATATAGTCCATCATGTCCTATTAACAAGCCAAGGAGAGGGAGTGCTAATCTAAGCTAGGGATAAGTATGAGATCCTTTCTCAAATTGAACCATGTTAATCCATTCATCTCCATTCTGCAAGTGCCCTTCCTGCAACTAAAGCTAATCTACATTCAGAGAGCTAGATAGCTTGCCATGTTTCAATGTTACTAGATGTGATGGTGCCGAGACAAAGGACTTCTATGGGAAGAGATCGAGGATGTTATAATTATGATGGAGGAATTACAAATGAGCCATGTGAAACCATTTAGAACCTCCAATATGAACTTAATATTCAACACCAAGAACTTGCTAAAAGACTCAAGATGGCCAAGAACTGTAACAAAACGAATGGACACATGGGAGTATATTGGTATAGATTGCATGTCGTGGAAATACAAATTCAAATTGAAGCTAGAGTACACCACTTG
This sequence comes from Picea sitchensis, assembly GCA_010110895.2. Classification (NCBI taxonomy): domain Eukaryota; kingdom Viridiplantae; phylum Streptophyta; class Pinopsida; order Pinales; family Pinaceae; genus Picea; species Picea sitchensis. The sequence goes on along the minus strand of SNQJ01S0003685.1, from coordinate 397,590 downwards.
GAAGAAAATGATTGGTTGGGGGGGAGAATTTATTTATAGTCGAGGAGCTATGGAGACATCTTGACAATGACATCGAGGATGAGGACTCAAGTTGTAGATTGGGCAATGCATTTTTAGCAACCTAGTTCCTGGAAAATAATTCTAAGAATAGTGCTATGTATCTACACAATGATATATATACTTTTAAGAATGATTACTCTAAACTTTGTTCATGCCCAAGTTGTAACTCAATACCCATGTGGTATCAAGATTTCAAAGGGCAAGAAAACTGTAAATGTGGTCCTTTTGAAACCCCTTGTCTGAATTTTGTTCATGTATTTGCTATAGCTTGGTACTCTTATTGGCATCAAGATTTAGGAAAAAATAATTATACATGTCCAAAGAAGAAGGAACGATTATATGCAAGCATAAATATAAATGTAGAAATAAAAAATACAAAACTAGCATAGAACCATCTTAACATTAGATCTATTAAGAGATGATAAGGATTGAAAAATGCATGTGCAAACTTGTTGTTGCTTAACAGATTTGGGGTTAAGATGAATCTATGCTAGATATTTTTATGCTATGGTATTAATAAAAGGTCGACTCTTTTTTTTAGTTTATAAGTGTTATGAACATCTCTTCCACCTAGGATTGTAACAGGACCTTACATCTATTGATGCAATTATTGAATATAGAAAATATAATAGACAAAAGTTTGAGAGGTATGTCTACGCCTATGTAATGATTTTGTATAATTGATAAAAAAAATCATACTAATATTGTTAACCAAAATAAACATATTTTGTTTATGTTGTAATATGTTTGTTCCCAGCCATGGCTTCCATGTGTGGAAATGTATACACATTGTTGCATATACTATATCTAAAGGTTTCAACTCTGCCTCCTATTTGGTGGAGTTTATTTCTATGCAAGGCCTCTGATATTAACCACAAAAGTACATCTAAAATGATTTATTTTCTAAATTCATTTCAAATAATGAAAATCATTGCGTAGAGAGAGCCTGATGACTGGTATATCAAGTATGACAATAGAATCTTAAAATCGACTCACTAAATCTAGTGAAAACTCAATTTTGTCCATTATAGAACACGCGTGCATAGATATCTACCCACATACCTATCAAAGAAGTAAATAACAAATGCTTGGAAAGGTTATCAGTCTAGCCAAATAATTTACACTTCAATCAAACTAACAAAGGAGAATAACATGAACTATGAAGCCTTCTTGCTCATTTTTTGTCATATAGTTGTTTGCAGATAGTCCTCTATTCCTTTCAAATATGAAAGTCTAGGTAAAGTAGATGTTGCAACATAAAAATTTTGTTTCATTTCAAACAATGTAAATCACGACATAGAGAGATCTTGGTCACTAGTATATCAAGTCTATTAGTAGAAGCTTAAAATCCACCTACTAAATCTAACACAAACTCAATTTTGGCCATTGCAAAAGACATGTGCATAGATATACGCCTACATACCTATCAAAGAAGTAGATAAAAAATGCTTGGAAATACTATCGGTCCAACTAAACAATTTACATGTTAGTCAAACTATCAAATGAGAATGACATGAACTTTGAATCCTCATTACTATTTTTTTGTTATATAGTTGTCTACAAACAATCATTTGTTCCTTTAAAAGATGAAAGTATATGTAAGGAAAATGTTGTAGAAGATTTTGTTTCCATAGAAAATACATAAACTATAAACATTCTTTCATTGAAAAAAATCTCCACTAGCTTGATTGTTGTGAAAAAATTGACATCCTAGGAATTGAACCCAAGATGTGGTCCCAACTAGCAGACTACTTTACTAGTGAGATACAGACCCTTTTCATGAGAACCATCCTTATAAAGGTGTGGATTTCTACCTCTAGTGCCACCCCCACCCCCCTTCAAGCTGCACTTTGACTTAAGTGCCTTATCCATTCCCAACCTAACTAGCTTCGATACCATGTTGAAAATAGGGCAAGCTAGGAATCAAACCCAGGGCCTTCCCTTTTCATGATGGGCATCCTTGCCATTTCAATCCAAAGGTGTTGATTGCAACCTTCGAATAATATGGTCATACTGTTAATAGGGGAATAAAATAGGCCTTGTTAGACATCTTCATAATTGAAAAATATCATTTACCATTTTGAAATTAGAAAACCAAAACAGAGGAGATGTAGAAAAAAACCTTCAATTAACACAAAATATTACAATACATATCTTTAAAACAAACTAACAGTAATGAAGAGTTGTATGGAAACAATTAAAGAATATTTGAGAGTAATGACAACAATGGCTAGAGACACAAAGAAGAGCTACCACATAATCTGAAAAAGAAACCAAGGTGAGAAGACTTGTCAAGGCCACAATAAACATATTTTGAGGGTCTAGATCTGAGAAAGAAAATAGACCAATCTGTGTTGGTCCTATATCTTGCAAATATCCATCATTCCCATATAAAAACAAGTTCCATAATACATATGTCTTGCCATGATTTTCAACCTTAGTCTCTTTTTTTTTTTTTAATTCTAAAATTAGACCAAAACCCAATATTCCTAGTCTATGTATTGGTAATAGTATTACCTTTCTCTTTTTCTGAAGTTCCTCAATTGTTTTCTACAATGACCTTGGGTGGGACCTACTTTATCCTACTCATGCTAAACCTTATATTTGGACTTGATGGAGAGGAGATACAAAGTATCAAATTATTGGTTTGAATGGATAGGACTACAAGATAATAATGATGATCTAGAGGAAATGCATAGGTGAAATTGGAAATCCATGGGCATTGAATGAAATACATGGGCTAAATAAATCCTATAGAACCCTGATTCGAAGAAATGCAGGGGAAATATTTGAAAAAAAAACATGGTTGAGGAAATCTGGGTGAATTACTTACCAAAAAATCTTGATTCCAAGAAATCGAGGCGATTTGGAGGTTCCTGATGAAATTTGGAGGGAGAAACCTTGATTCCGTGGATTTTATTTATATTTCATGGTGGAATAATAATCTAAAATATAATTTTTTTTTAATTTAATATTTGTGCTAAATATTTTCAAACGTTACTATAGCAAAAAAATTCCTTCTCAATATTTCGAACCTTCTTATTTTTCTCATGGGTGATATTTTTTCCTTAAAATTTTCCTAGATGGTTGTGTTTCTTCCTTTTGGCCTATAACTTCATTATGGACCTTTGATTCTTCTTGCTTATGATTTTACCTAATTCATGCATATGATTGAAGCTAATGATGCATTTGGTGAATTTGCATCCTCTTTAGAGTCTAACATGTCTTATTTAGTGGAAACCTCTACATCCTTTCCATGTATAATTTGGAAATGATATAAGTTATTGGATGCATATTTAACCTAGAGCCAACTTGTTACCATATCTAAGACAATTATTTTTTTTCCTTTTTACTTCTTCATCAGAGTTGCTACTAGAGGTGTCTAATTCTCTGTCGGCTTCATATCTATATGATTTTTTATCGTTGCATTAGTGTTTGGGTTACCACTTGTCTCCACAATATTTACATTTTTCCTCCTTCCATCATTAGGCTTTCAACTATAATTGTTATATTCTCTCAAATGTAGAGAAGGATATTTGAATTCCCAAAATCTATGGTTTGGGGTAGCTTTCACCTTGAATACACCTTGTCATAATTTTGGGTTGACATTTTGAACTTATTTTCAATGATTTTTTCCTTATGTCAAGCCATTGGTCTAGGTATATTTTGTTGCACAAAAAAAATCTTCTTGGAGAAATATGTTAATAAGAACGCTTACTCCTCAATTTTGCGGGATATTTACCATAGTGGGAAAGTTGATTATTAACAAGGAGACACAGTTAATGTGTTTGAGTCAACAAAAATTTGCATTGTTAGGCAAGTTTTGTTGCACACAATTGTTCTTTTTAAAGTGATTTTCTTTGTCTATAGAACCTTGCTCAATTCAAGGTAGAGTTCACCTTCCTTCTTGTCCTATATTTCCTTTAAATGCCTAATCATACTTGCGTTGATATTATGGTAGTTGCAGAAGGTATTAACCTCCACTTGTAACCTTTGAAGAGACTAGAACATTCCAAGAAGCAAGAAGAAACCCTAAATCATTGGACACAACCCTAGAAGACAAGTCGGCTAAAGGAAACATTTAATATTGAGTTTTATTTTTGGCCTCCAGAATGAGAAGTCGGCCTAGAAAGATAAGGAGGATAAGTATAAATACAAGACGCCAGAGTTCATTTGCAATACACATCTCACAACTGCAGAAATTCAGTAGTGTGCACTGTAGAAATTTAGTGCGCAAGTCTGGAGGATAGTTGCAACTGCCGTTATTGAAAACCTGTGATTTCGGTCTTTTTGGGTTGGACTTTCTGATCAGTCTTGGTTATCTTTTTTTGGTGCACCAACCGTAGTTGGCTATTGATTTTCTACCAAAACTCTTCTCTGTCAAGGTTAAGGTGCTCGGGGGTGGCATTTGTGCCAATGGTTGGGTGACAATATTGCTATATTGTCTATGGTTAAACGAGCACACCCACTTTTCTAACAGTTTATGGGCCCACACCTCCTTCATTCATTCTAACCACTGGAAGGAAGCTAAGCCATAATATTATCAGGCTTGCTGAAGAACTTTTGCTAAGGTTTCTAGCAGGTGTAGTCACTGAAGCATTGTCGCTAGGGTTACTAGCAGGTGCAGTTGCAAAACCCTAAAAACCTCTTTCCCAACACCTTATGATGGAACAACTTACTCAAGGAGAGGATATTCTAGTGTGCCTTAGTCCAACACACCTATCAAAAATCTCAAAAGGAAAAAAAATCAAAGTGGAGATTTTAGGTCAATGCTTGACCAGTCAAAGTCAAAGTTTGACCAACTATAAGTCAACAAAAATCATGAATAAAAAGATGGATCATCTACACTATTCAGCTCTTACAGGAACTCTTCAAGATGACATGTGGATAACTGACAGTGGAGCTTCCAGGCATATGACAGGAGACCAGGTCAGACTTTCCAGTCTAAATGAAAAGAAGACATCCTACAAGGTAGAACTTGGAGATAAGAACACCTATCCAGTCGAAGGAATACGTCAATCCTCCATTAAATTGAAAACAAGTAACAATGTTCAATATTTGTGCAACGTCTTATATGTACCTGGTTTAGAAAATAATCATGTATCTATATCTTGGCTAGAAGACAAAGGAAATATAATATCCTTTGTAGATGGTGAAGTACTATCTTGGTCTAGAGACTCCAGCATAGAGAATGATAGAGTAATTGGAACTCATGAAGGAAGACTATACAAACTACTAGAACGTAATGATGAAGCTCTTATACATGATGAAGTCAATCCCAATGAACTTTGGCACATAAGGTATGCTCATCTTAACTATCAAGCATTACCTTTCCTCAAAAATATGGTTGAAGGAATACCATAACTACAATCTACACATGAAGGAATTGGCAGAGGATGTTCTCTTGGTAAAAATGTTAAGAATCCATTCTCAAGCAGCAATAATAGATCTAAGGAAATCCTAGATCTAATCAGGGATGATTTTAGGGGCTAAATTTCACTCATGGGCTAATTTTCCATGGTTTTTCCAAAAACGAGATTCGTTATTTTAAAAATGATTCGCCCAAATTCTATAGGATAAAATTATTTTACTTTAAAAAAAGCCAAAATTTTATAAAAACTATATAAAATCCTTAGAAATTTTAATATTTTTACAAAAATATCGCCAATCATTTATAGTTTGCATATGAAGGATTAGTAAGATTCGCCAAGGTTTCTACATTTTAAAATAATTTTCCATCCTTAAAATCATCCCTAGATCTAATACATTCAGATGTTTGCGGTCCAATTCCAGTCAAATCTCTAGGAGGTTCCCTTTATTATGTAATCTTCATAGACGATTACTCAAGAAAGACTTGGTTCTATCTCCTAAAGACAAAGGATGAATTCTTCAACAAGTTTCAAGAACTCAAAGTAGAAATAGAAAACCTCAAAAGTACGAAAATCAAGATTTTGAGAACAAATAATGGAGGAGAATACACATCGAAGGAATTTGTTTCCTTTTGAAAATCAACAAGGATTAGGAGGGAGCTAATTGTTCCTGATAATCCTCAACAAAATGGTGTAGCAGAAAGGAAGAGTAGATCCATTGAGGAAACTATGAAGGAACTAATGAATGATCAAGGTTTGTCCATGTATTTATGGGGAGAATCAACCATGACAACAATATATGTTCAGAACAAAAGTCACCATCGCATATTGAAGGATATGACTCTAGAAGAAGCCTTCTCAGGAAAGAAACCCAATGTGGAACACTTAAGAATATTTGGGTGCCTTGTTTACATTCATATCGCCAAGGATAAAAGGAAGAAACGAGAACCCTCAGGAAACAAGAGCATATTTGTTGGATACAGTGAATCATCCAAATCCTACAAAATCAATATCTCGGAACAACATAAAGTTGAAGTCAACAGAGATGTAACCTTCAATGAGAAGATGGATTTCAAGAAATCTATAGAAGAATCCATAGAAGAAGAAGAATATGAAGAGATTAAAGAAGAAACCACCCATCTTCCAGAAAGTCAAAATGAAGAACCATAACAACTTGATCATCTAATGCAACCATGTGAACCTATTGAACCAGTCACTGTACCCAAAACTAGAAAACACCCAACCTAGCTTTAAGCTACTCTATAAGAATCAGAAAGACTCAAAGCCCCAAGTGGAACCTTCAGAGAAAGAAAAAAGACCAAAATATTTTCCAGCTATGCAACATGTATGGAAAATATTATAAATGAAGAACCCACCACATTTGAAGAAGCAGCTTAGAAGAAACAATGGAAAGAAGACATGATAGAAGAAAACCAGTCTATCATGAAAAATGACGTATGGGAAATCATGCCTAGACCCAAATAAAAATTAGTGGTAACTTGAAAATGGGTCTATAATATCAAACATGCAACAGACAAAAGCATGGAAAAATACAAGGCAAGGTTCGTAGCTAGAGGGTTCTCTCAGAAGGAGGGAGAAGATTATGACGAAACCTTTGTTCATGTTGCTAGATATACTTCTATTAGAGCCATTATATCTCTTGTTGCCTCCATGGGATGGAGTCTACATAAGATGGATGTAAAGATAGCTTCCCTCAATGGAGCAATTGAAGAAGAAGTATACAGTGAACAACCTCAAGGATTTGAAGTACATTCTAGAGATACTCATTTTTGCAGATTAAAGAAAGCCTTGTATGGACTCAAACAAGCTCCAAGAGCTTGGTATGCCAGAATAAACAACTACTTAATAAGACTTGGTTTCTCTAAGATTCGTGCAGATACAAATCTCTACTACAAATTTGTGAACAATGCACATGTGATTCTACTACTATATGTCAATGACTTATTCTTGACAGGTGTAGAGTCTCTCATCACCCAGTGTAAGAGGAAACTAGCTTCTGAGTTCGATATGAAAGATCTTGGTCTCATGCACTATTACTTGGGACTAGAAGTATGGAAAAAACGTGGTGAAGTCTTCCTTGGACAAGGAAATTATGCAGTAAAGACTCTTCTAAAATTTGGAATGATGGATTGCAAATCCATGACCACTCATGACCACAGATATAAGAAAAGTAAAAGACTCAGACTCTTATCCAGTAGACATGTCCCTATATCGACAATTGATTGGGTCGTTGATATATCTAGTAAATAATCAACCAGATATTTGCTTTTCTCTAAACACCTTAAGCCAGTTCCAGGTAGAACCCAGACATGAGCATTGGATAGCTATAAAACATGTTCTAATATATATTTGTGGGACACTAAACTATGGCTTAAGATATACTTCATTCAGTGATATACAACTTTATGGATTCACAGATTAATATTGGGCAGGGAGTGCAGAAGACATAAGAAGTACTTCAGGGACGTGTTTAAGCTTGGGCTCTGCTATGATATCATGGGCCAACAGGAAACAAAATTTTGTCGCACTCAACACAACAAAAGCATAATATATTGCATCATGTGAGGCATGTACCGAAGCAGTATGGCCGAAGAAGATAATTTTTGAATTATTTGATCAGGTACCATATTCGACCGTAATATACTGTGACAATCAAAGTTGTATAAGGCTATCCGAACACCCAGTGTTTCATGACCGGTCGAAACATATTGAGATCAAATACTAATTTATTTGTGTTAAAGTCTAGGAAGGAGAAGTGAAACTCCAGTATATCTCCACAGATGAGCAGGTAGCAGACATTTTGACAAAGCCTTTGTCCAGAATAAATTTCTCATACTTTAAGGACAAGATGGGGCTCGTGGAGATAAATCCCTTAGTTGAAAAGGAAGAGATGGCTCCCCAAGTTGGGAGGGAGTACTGATATATTTATTGATTCATGGGTAGTTCCTTTCTGGTTCAGAAAGTGGTTTGAGATCTCTGACAGACATACATTTTCCAGTTCGGAAAATAGTCCATATCGTACAATCATTTTTGTAATGAAAATGGTCTGATAGATTGATGATGTACTATATACATCGATTCCCCTTGTGTCCAGTGTGGGGGAATGGTCTAGGACGTTCATTCTTCTTGGAAACCACTCTGAGTAGTGGTCAAGTAGAATGTTCTACCTCGTCGGGCAGTCATTCTTTCAAATTTCACAGCGGTGAGAAGTTTCGAAGAATGGTGTATTTTGGAGGTTGGTGCAGGACAATAATTTCCTTAGGAAATAGTCTGGACAGTCATTCCCTAGGGAAAACTCATTCTCTCCAGGATGCACTATGATTAGTGCCGGAAGAATGGCCCAGTTAGGTGAATGGTCCAGGTTCAACAATCAAGGACAGGCATTCCCTAGGGCAGACTCATTCTCTCTAGGTTGCACTATGATTAGTGTCGGAGGAATGGCCCAGTTAGGTGACCAGTCCAGGCTCATAAATCAAGGACAATTATTCTTCTATGCTTAAGAAGAATAGTCCAGATAGCCCATGGCTGATGTTTTAACTTCTGAGGGAATACACTCTTCCAGATCTCACATATGTGAGTGGAAGAATGGCCCAAATGACTTAGTTTGTATCATGATATTGTTTATGTAGATTGATATTAGATGATATGATTGTTATAGAGAAGGGAGACTATCTAGTTGGATAATGATGATGATGTTACCAGTTGAATGGTCTGTTTGTGCTCAAGACCATTGACTTTTATACCTCCCTAGATGTAATGACCCTCCTCGTTATGACATCAACTCTGTTAACAGGTGCAAATTTTTTTTTTTGTGTCAAGGTGTGTGCGCGCGTAGAAGTACGGACTCACGTGACTCTACGTCGCCCCCCGACAATCGACAAGACTGACCCGACAATAAGATGATTACGACCTTGTACATCACAATTTATATGAACAAGCGTCCTCCAGGAAGGCACAAGTAAGAAGGACCCAGACGTTGGCCAACCATGAATAATACTCACTGAAAATATCAGACCAATTTCTCCCTTTAAATTTATTAATCGCCGAGATATCCAACCTTAAATAAAGTACAATTAGTTAACTGCAATCCCCGTTTGCTGAAATATAAATACCGGTTTCATTTAGATTAACGGACCTTAATTTTTATGGGTCATCCGTCATAATGCGATTATCATGAATTCACCCTAACACCACCCTATCTTTCACTATTTAGCTTCGTATGCATTCTGGCATGTAACCAAACTTACTTAAGCAACCTCTTCAAGTGATCCATCATTTGTAAGCATTGCAATCTTTAGGTTTGCATCAAGTTCTCTACACAACAACCATTGACAAGGTTTATGGAACAAGAATCTTTCTCATTGTTACTTTTCTCCTTGGCATCATGCTCACCGTTCTTTATGCATCAAGATAACAGGAATTCAATCATAGAAGTAGCTCTCTATTGCATTTTATTATTTAATTTACTTTCAGCAATGCCAACAAGAGCTCATACAACTCTTACAATTCCATTATTTAAATGCTCATAATGCGAACAAGAGCATAAACATGTAGTCCAAGACAATCAGAAGCAAGATATTGAAGAACTTAAGTTGAACAGACGGTATGGTTGCTCATGCAGGTAAAAGTTTGGATACAAATATTTCAAACTTATATCTCATGCTGTAGCATAAAGGCAAAGTTAAACCATGCAAGGAAAATGCCTATGATCACTTGACTCATCACAAAAATTCTTGAACTTATATGGTTCAATCAGGGAAGGATGTATTCAACGGAGATGCCAAACAATTGAAATCTGTTTCCCCTTTTTATTTAAGCAGGTTATCATCGAACCATATTTTCTTGAAGTGAACATCATGGGTAGCAATATCACTCACTAAGTTTTATTTGTCAGTACCATCTTAACGTTGCAAGACAACCCACCATTTTCAACAAGCAAGAATATGGTTTATGTTCACTCTTATGAGGGAAGGAGATAATCATAGAGTTCCAAACATAGCTAACATTCACCCAATGAAAAGAATAAGAAGGCAACATTATACCATGCCAAAACCTAGTTATACTACAAGCCCAAATGCGTTATATAAAAGACTAAAGTGGGAAATGAAAATACCCATGGCTGGTAATAATTAACACCCTACAGGTTACCAAGCAGCTCTGCATCAAGCAAAAGAGGTCAAGAAATAGGGGTTTAATTAAATCCATAAACAAAATGTAAAATGACTACATTGAGACATTGTTACAAACGCTTTAATGGCAAAAACCCTGGTTGTGTTTTAATGATAGTTAAGGGAAAATTAAAGGTTGAAGGAATGTGTCTAGCATTTCCCAAAACCCAGACGTCCATCCTTTCCCATGTCGGGCATTATTTTCTTGACCAAAAGAAAATACAGAGATCCCTCATACAACACACAAAAATGCTTGGGGATAAAACACAGAAATATCCATGAATCAAATGGCTTCGATGCAAGGGGAAAATGCAGAATTTTCATGAGAAAAACATCACCATGCCAAGTAGAAAACACAGAAGCAACTTACACACCTTTTGGCATACATTTTTCACATAAAAGACATCTCTTGTCTTGCACAAAATGCCATAAAATGGACATAAATATGTAAGCTAAAAGGGCATGAAATAAACTTGTTTTGCCTTCTACAAATGGGTTTATCTATGAACATAAAGTCAAAATTATGGAATGTCATATCCCACTTTTTCACCAATTTCCAGCAGCCATCAAATTGCAACAGTAGACACCAACCCATTGCCAACAATTGACATCAACAAGCTCAGTCATAATATAGAGATGGTTAATGAATTTGATTGCCCAAATCAATGTGCTTGTCAACACACACGCAGATTTCCACAACCATTACCATTCCCAAGCATGCACTAGCTCTGCACTCTTCTTATTAAGCAATCAAACTGTGTACATACGAGGCCATAACTACCCATGAGGTTCTCATTGTTTACACCACATTGTGAATCCTGGATTACAAGCTGGCTGCAAGATTCCTAGGCCAAGAATTGTCACGACTATACAAGGAAACACTCCATACTTCTACTTGGGCTTCATCATGCCCATACCTTTTGAAATGGTGAAATTAAAGATAATAAATGTAGAGATCACATTCATAGAACACATGATTTCCCTATATATGAAACACAGGTTTCATATGCAAAACACAAAGGTTGGAAGATCCAATCACTATTTGTCATGGCACCATCCAATTTGGATTGGATCTACTAAACAAGGTATAGAAAAGACCGTGAACATGCCGGGCATAGCTTACCAGAGGCAGACCATTTTGCCATTCATTGGCATGCCCACACAATGGTCATAACACATTTTTTCATAAATAGAAATGCAAAACAACTTAGTAACAAAGGATTACAATTCATTGACAATCTGTGTAATGAAAAATATGTAGCACACACACGGTCTCAAGCAGTTTGCTTGCCCTCAATGCTTAGTTACCATAAACATTCCGTAATTACCATTCTCCCAGCTATTGCAAATTATTGAAGAGTATGAGTAAAGATATACCTTCTCGTTGAGAGATTTATACAACACTTTCTGAAAATTGTTTATCTGTTGGTGTACCAATGCCTTAATAAACAGAATAACACTCTATAAATAACAAGCTGTCTATCTTTAATCCAAACGCGTACTGGAACCGCAAGAAAACACTCAGTCTTCTACCAATCCTTTAAACGATGCAAATGTGAAAAGAAAAAGGGAAAAATACCATGGAAAACACACAAAGCTTGGATCCACGCCCGAGCATATCAGTTGAAGGATTAATGCATAGGGCAGATGCACACAGAGAGTAAAATGCCCACTGGTACGCAGACGCCCCTTCTGAATACATCGCTCACGGAAATAAGCGCACCCACGGCCAAGGCGTGAAACACAAGGACAGAGGCTGGTAAAACGAAATCCCATTGTCTTCTATAATCGCCCAGAATGTAAAAGAAAAATGGAGAACCCACAAAAACGAAACCCTCATTGTATATGACGCCCAGAAATGAAAAAAACGTGCCCACTACAGACAAGAACGCCCCCGGTGGTCATAATACGTCCAAGGTATCAAAGGAACCCACTGAGAAAAAAAACAAAAGCCCAATAGAAATATAACACCAGTGCATCCATAGCAAAACCCTACGGCAAAAGGATGCTCCCTGTGAGTAAAAAGAAAAACGCCCAAAGTATCAACGGGATCCCATGGAGAAAAACAACGCCCCAGACAAAGAAAACGAAGACCCACTGGGAAAATCGCCCACCTTATAAAATGAAACCCCCACAGAGGAGAATGTGCCCATGGTACAAAACGAAAACCCACTGGAAGAAAGAGAAAATGCCCCTCGTAACATAAAACACCAGCAATAATATAAAAATTTATTTTCTTAGTTATTCTAACAGTGATGAAACTTCACTACAGGAATCCTTTAGCTAGCAACCAAGTAGAGAGGTAGCAACAAGTGCCCGAATAAAGATAGCTACTGAAACTATAAATTTGCACAAATACCATTAAACTACAGTTCATAAACGCACGCAGCAAGACAGAAACGCCCAGAGATTTACATACCTGTGTCCTTAACGCTGGCAACAAATGATTCTTGTGCTCCTGCCACTCCTGCTCCTGCTTGCCGATCGCAAAGAACTCACCGGTACCTCCCAGCCAAATGCTAGGGGTACTCTTCTTCCCCCTCAGCCCCCTGAGCCGCATAGGGGCCACTCACAATCAGAGAGTAACTAGCTTCTCAGCTCGCCTCCAAGGCTGAGCTACCACTCAAGTCTGCTGAGAATCCCCAACTCCTATCAGCAATCAGTCCAGTCTCTAGTCTAGCAACATAACAATACCAATCTGAGCAAAAAAGTCCCCTCTTTCCCCCTCTCCCTTTCTTTTATCCAATATCAAACCCTAATTCCTCTTTTTCTTAGGTTTTCCCCCCTTTTCCCTTTTGATTTTCTTATTCTCTTTTTAATTTATTTTGTTTATATTATTTCATTTTATTTTTCTTTTCAAAAACTCAAAAGGTATGTGCACTCATTATTAATTTCCTTTTATTTTCACATGCTTAACTTTATTTGTTTACAATTTGTTTGTAATGTAAATACACACACACACACACACACACACACACAC
>SNQJ01S0003685.1:362796-383982 GCA_010110895.2 Picea sitchensis | reverse complement strand
GCTGGAATTGACATTTTGTTTTGATTTGTGATTAAAGGAAGACTTCTCATGTGGTTTATTATAGAATTGTCATATTTTTGCTATGAACATGATTGTTCTCCTTGTTTATAACCCCTTGGCTCTAAACATGCCTTGGTTTCATAAGTGAAAGACCTCCATTCATTAATATTCGATTGATATTGATGGAGTTTTGATTCATGAAACTTTGAATTATTCAATTGTTATTCGATGCACTTACCTTTGTGATTAATCCATGAATGCACGTACTATGGTTTTCAAAGTGCTCTGATCCTAATACGTACCCAATGCCAAGGTGGCATACGAAGTACAACATGCCATTACTCTTTTGTATGGTCTCGGGCTTCACGATTTTGTTCCCGTGCATGGTGATTAACGCCTCTGCCTACCATTTGAACTGTCATAGCATTGTTTTGTTGAGGCTTGGGGATATTGCTCTGTGGCTTTTTATCAAACCCTATCTGTGAGTTATGTGTTGATTCCCTTCTGTTCGCCATGGCTCCAGTGGTAAGGATCGAGCCGAATGGCATCCAAACCTTGCTATCATATGATAACGCCAGGGACGATTTAGAAAGGAATGATTGGCATTTGTTCATCAAAAAAATTAAGGGTTTCAATCTGCGATTTGCCCAAGAGTTTGCTTTGACCTTCGATGGATGCAGGGAAAAAATAGGTGACGTGCAGTTAGAAGTAACAAAAGAATTCTTAAGCCAAGCCACGGGTTTGCCATCTGTCAGGCAAAAATGGTTCAAGAATGCGAAAGTTGAAGAGGTTCCCTGGACTTTGATGTTCACCTCACAAAAAATTACTAGTTGCAATCGAGGTATGCTAGTCTCATCCATAAAACCTAGGTGGAATGATCTACTTACTATTGTGAAGCAATTCATTACGTGTGAAGGAATATTTGGATTAGTTTTCCTATATCACCTGTGCTTGCTTATGAGTTTCATTGGCTTCCCGTTAAATATGCCCTACTTCCTGCTTAGAAGTCTGTATAAGATGGGTAAATGGTTTAGGAAGCAGAGGTCTGATTCGATTTTATTTCACCATGGGCTCATTAAAATTATCCTTGTGCACCAGTTGCAATTACAAAAGGATTGTTGGGATGCATTTATTTTACGAAATGGTTTCGGAAACCATGAATTGGGACAGGTTGATAAGCCGGTTATTGTTGAAACCCTTGTGAAAACTATAGCCTCTTCTCCACAGCTCCTGCCCTATGATCTTTCCCCTAATAATGAACCCTCGACCTACCTTGATGTCACTCGATAGGACAATCAACTGGGTTCGCATCCAAAGGATAGCACTAAAAATGTTATAAAACCTACAGGGAAGAAGCACAAGGGCAGTGTCGATGTTAATTTCAAGAACAAAAGGGCTGGTCATTTGATTTCATGAAGTGTTCAAAATAAAATCAAACCCTATGTAGACACAAACAACATGATTGATGTGAGCGAAGATTCAGACTCGAAAATCGAAAGATTCCTGGCTAAAGAGGACCCTGTGTCATATGGGCTCTATCCTGACACACCCTATGACTATGTAAACAACCTGCCTCCATGTCTAAAGGATAACCCAGAATTCTCGGGCATTCAACTCCGTGATAAACCTACCTTTCACGTGGACGATTATCCAACCCTTAATGCTATCAGTGCCAATGCACGATCATTACAGCCACAGTGTGGTGAGTGTTGATCTTGGATAGACAGGTATTATACTGATGTGCCTCTGCTACAATCACGACTTAAATCTTTAAAAGACCAAGTGTATTTGTTGACAAATGAGAACAATAGACTCCAATCCATAACCCGAACAAAGGAGAAACTCCTAAAAACTACAGGATCTGTCATTTTCAAGAATGTAGAGGCAACAACAACAATCGTAAACTCCAAGATTGCTTGATATGTTTTAATTCCATGATTTGAGGTATGATCTTTTTAAATTTTAGCATGATTTTGTCACTCTCAAGATAGGATATACGTTTTGATTAAATAGATTATCTTTCTTATAAAGATTAGTCTTTTTTGTTTATTGAATAAAATATGATTGTAGTTGCTATTATAACTAGCTACAGAATCGTAAGATTCTGTAGCCAGTTAGAAAAATTCGAATTGCTTGATTTGACAATTGAAAACACATCTAAAATCTTCCCATTTTCATTTGTTTTCAGGAACCCATGATTTCCAAGGAGATATGAGCCACTGATGAGATCTCCCAGCCATATCAACTTTGCATTTTTAGTAAATAGACTAGGTTGTTGATATTTTTATTCAGTGAAATCAGGGTGGTTGCATCCCCCATATTTTTGGAACAGATTTGATATTATCAAAAGGAAAAAGTTTTGTTTCCTAGAACCTATATCAGCATGTTATTTTGTAAACATGGGATCATCTCAGCCTGGGGCAAGACTATGGATTTTTCATTTACAGACTTGAATGGAATATAATACTCATCACAACTTTAGCTTTTCCGTATTGTGGTTTTATTCAAGTCATGTTTATTTCAATTTGTAAATAGATTATGATTGCTTTTGCTGTCATGGTTTGCTACAAGTTGGTATGATAAAAGTTTATATATTATCCATGTTTCATGTTCCATATTTAACACACAGTAATCATTTGTTCAAACTTGAATTAAGAGATTTATCTTTATCTTTGATTGAACACTTATACACAAGTTCTCATAGCAAGATTTATCTTAGTGTGGTTGCTTGTAAAATTATGAGATTGTTGTGATCGTATCTCTTATATGTTCTATCATTCGAATTCCATCATTACCGCTTCACATTTATTAGAAGAAATTTCAGGATCTGCTGCAGGTTTACCTCATCAGACAAGGTGAGTGGATGCTGCACATTGAACAGATATTGGATGCGATAACAGGTCAGCTTGTTATTTAATTTCATTAGTATAATAGATATAGAAGTTCCCTATAGTTAAAACACTTTTTATCATCTGTTATTTCTTTTGTTTAATTAGACAGTTTGATATTCGATTTATTTTATATAAACATTATAAGAAAACAAATCATAAATATTAGATAATAGATTTACCGTTGTTTAAAAAATCAATTTACATTCGATTTTCACGGATTTAGATTAAAATTCGTATTTTGTACATATTATATATATATTAGAAATAGAATTATTTGTATATATTGTGCATATGATAAGTAGAGTTATTTTATAAGTACTAATTAGTTAAATCACATATATATATTAGATGTATGTATATTTATTAGCGATTGTTATTTATTAGATCATTGTTTTTCCTTTAGTTATTTTTCACTCTCTTTAGGACTTAGATCGACCAACGGAGCCGCTGAACCCATCGAAGTGAATTAATCCAAACGAATTGGGTTAATTGGACAACCTCGAACTGGATTCACTCCTCCAGTTGACGAGCAGTCAATTTCGCCCGTCAACAAGCTGTTACATATTTGGAGAATCGAAATTATCTTTGAGCAAATTTTTCAAGATTTAGGATTTTCTTGTTTGAGACATCTATTTCAAACCCAGACCCCAGAAAGATAGAGATGAATTTAAAAAAACAGAGAGAGGTTTTTGCTCAGAACAAGCTGATATAAAAAAACCTCCATATTTTACACATCTATCCTAGAGTGGGAGAATCGAAGACTTCCTTGGACCCTATTTTTCAGAATTTCGGGAGGCAAATAAATCAAAAGAGATAGATAGCAGAGAGATCAAATTGACCGGGAAAAGAGAAGACATGGAAGAGACATGATTCATCAACCACTTCCACCAAATTAGCACCAGAGATCCGAGCAATCTACAAAATCCCTTTATTTTTGTAATTAGAGATACATTTAGTTTACATATCCCTGAAATAAATTCTGATCAGTTATGACGGGATCATTTGTAATAAGTTTATAAATACTTCTCATTTGGAAGTATGAAGTGTGAAAAAATTGTAAGAAGGAATATGCTCATTCGATGTAAAGTAGTTCATTGAGGTCATGGGACCTTTTGCAGTAATACAAGACAAGTTGTTTGGGATTCATTTTCCATATCTATGTGGTGAAGTGCCTCTTTTGTAACTTATTTTCTATGTTTACATATTGGTTTCTTTTCGAATTATCTTACAGAAGGTTAAAGAACATAATTTGTTGAAAGATACACTCTGATTCTCACTGTGGATAATTTAAATGTTTTCCTTTGATATTTAGTGTCAGAATTCTTAATTGCTCTGTTGCTTAATTGATCCTATCTCTTTTCTCCTATTTCATTTCATCCAAATTTACCAAATCCAATAGTATTTCTACCTTGCCCTGTTTCACTTTATCTTGATACTTCTGCAAATTGATCATCCCAAGACTCTTTGATTCCATTTCCCAATGGCCTTCCCTTGTTGTTTCAACCAAAAAATTAAAAAAATCAAACCCTCTACTATCATAACTAGCCTAAAATTCTCAGCAAACAAAGCTAAATCTTATAGATAGATCCCTCCCTGAGTCTAGGAGGGCTAGATCCTAGACTCCAAAGTGGTTGAAATAGTTACCTATGTTCATTTCTTTCTCAGCCTTGGTAATTACAGAGTGATAACAGATAGTAAGATAAATTTTGGCCTATATTTTTGGCCATTATAACCTTCAACAAACATGCCAAATTCCCTTAAAACACACTAAACCAAAAATGAGAACACAAATCCCCCAATACCCTTATGACATACTAAACCAAAAATCCCATAATGCCCTTACATCACACTAAGTTTCATCAACCTTGTCTTCTTCTACTAACATTGGTGATCAACCTTGGAATTTGATGTTCCACATAATTTTTTTTTTTAGTTTCAAGGCGTATTTGATAGGACCTTTCCAATTTAAAGCGTAATGGATTAAAATAATAAAATCATCAATTTGACATTTATACATAGCAGTAGCCCGTAAAAATTATTTATAATTGTAGTGTTGGAAATTTGACTTGGGCCACATGCCACAATTTCTAATCATAATTGCTTCATTGGCTATCCTAGTCATCATTTACACTTGTTCAACTCATCAAATATCCATAGATATCAAGGAGATTAAGAGCATGACTTGGTCAATATTTGGTAAAAAAATGCAGAAATTTTTGTAGGTGATTGTTTTTATGTTCATCTTGCGGCATGATTTCCAAGAAAATGGGATCGAATCTAAAAAAAAAACATGGGTTTTTTTAGGTACAGGACAAATTAGGTGCTTCATGGGTCGTTTCCTGAAATATGGAACCGTATGGTAACTACAAGTGGTGCTTTAAGAGTGATTTTTCCATATTTTTTAGAATTTGATTTTCTAAAAAATGTCCATTCAACAGAAGTGCCACCTTCATCAATTCAACGTGGAGATTATATCATTAACTTATGCTATATATTAGGATCATATCCCTTTGTTTTGGATCTTAGTTTTAAATGGTTACTCTTAATTAAGCATTGCAATTTCTATTTAAGCAAGAATTGTGAAAGAAGAAAGGGATATTGCTCTTAGAAGGAAGTTGGAGTTCAAGTAGAAGAGGTTGAAAGCCTGAGAGATGAGGGAAGAGTTTAATTGTATGCAATATTTCATACTCAAGGAATCAGACACCCTAATGGTTAGATTGTGCATCTATGTATCTCATTTTTCTGTCTTATTTGAATGCAATGAAAATTTCTACAATGTGTTGACTTTCCCAAAGATCTATCTTTGATTACAGTGATGAGTTTACTGTTAATTACTTGTTTATTGTAAGTTGTGTTCAAGTATTTGTAACATCTCCATTATAATCCCCAGTTTGATTAATACTTATGTAGATATAATATGTGGCTACAACCAAGCGAAGTAATATGTGAATTGTATTTCAATGTTTTAATAATAAAATGTGATGCTAGCTGCTAAGGGGACATGGACAAGAGACGGAGGCTGAATTAATCCACAAGAGAGGGGAGTGTCTAGGATAATGGCCAAGACAGGTCCAAGGGGGGGAATTACCCATATTTATGATTTAACCTATTTTCCTAAATTTGTTATTGTATATGAACCTTCCCATTTATGATTGAGTGTTTCCAAATCCAATCATTGAATACATCTAAGAGGGTGGTGTCTGATATAAGAGCATTGCCATAAATGTTCAATGATACCAAGTGAAGGAAAACTCAACATCCAAAGCACGCATTCAAACTGGTTTGGATTCCAAGGAGAGTGCGTCATTTTGATATTTTGAAATTATTGTAATTAAAGGCCCTTTAATGTTTGGAGGCTTGAGCCATTGCATGAGATTGCATGAGATTTTAATCGCCTTAAATAACTGTAGGATTGTACATATTTTGAGCATCAACTTGTATCTGGGTGGTAAATGCCCATTTATTGTAATAAACTTAGTAGGAGAATGCTTTTATTGTGATATGATAGCACTAAGATAGGCTAGAGGGAAGGCTCAAGAATCCCCTCATGTATAAATATATGTAATCTATGCCCAGAGAGGGTTGTTGTCATTGTTGAAGAAATTTTGTTGGGGAGTTGTAGAGAATAAGTTGAGAGTTGTATGAGCCTGTTTGAATATTCTTTGAATGAATATAATATAGGAGAATTGATTTCAGATGTTTGTGCATGTTTGTCTTTGAGTCATTGAGTAATGTTATGTTATTTGTTTTTTTGTGTTTATATTTCTGTGTGTATATTTCATGGTTGAATGAATGAACCTTTGATGTTTTGTAAGTTTCAATTGTTTATCTTCTTAAAACCCTGGTGCAAGGAGTGCACAGAGCCCATTCAAGGAGTGTGAAGGAAGAGTCATTTTCAGGCTCATTCACTCATGAAAGATAGTGTGAAATTTCGCAGAGTGAGTGCAAGGAGTGCACTTATACTCAATAGAGTATAGAAGCTCGAGAAGACCCATGCAAGGTGTGCACAAGGACAATACTTAGTCAAGTGTTGAAAGAGTCTCAGGGAAGACGAGCACAAGGAGTGTGCAGGAGGATTTTCCAAAAATATTCAAGTTTCAAGAAGAGAAGCGCAAGGCATGCGTTGGAGGTCCGAATCACTTAGAGTGATAAAGCTCAGGAGAAATAGCGGGCAAAAGTTTCCTAGAGGAAGGATTCATTTTTTTTGGAGGACGAGTGGACGAAATACGCTATGTAGGAGTCGAGGTCTTATTGGAGTTACTTCACACACACCTAGGATTTATTTTTCGTAAGGTTTTTCCTTGTTTATTAGTCATAATGAGTCATTATCCAGTCTCCTTATTTTAGGGGATAATATTCCACTTGGAGAATATTCTCTTTCAGTTGACACTTCAGTTTGACTAGTTGAGTTGAGTTTAGATGTTGCATTGGTTTTATCACCTTGCAACATTGGGATCATCACCATGATAATTCAAACTTGCCTTGGTATCATCACCAAACTGGCGCATTACCATTAATTCCCTGAGTAAACTCCTCACTACTTTGTTCAGTCAGTTAACTGAAGACTAGTTGACTAGTTAACTCAACTAGGTGGCAGTTCACTCTCGTAATTGCCTGAGAAAGTAGACTAGGTGGAAGTTCACTCCTGTAACTATTGGTGTGTGTCCAAATCACTCTATACCACCACTATGGTGCATTAGTTCACCTCCAGTGCACACTCATTGAGATATACAGAGTATATCATGTGTAAATGATTCATTATTCACAACGGTTAATGAGAATTATTTCATTCTTTCTCTCCTTCTTCTTCTTTCTCCAATTCTCTCTGCAAATCTGTGTATTATTGTTTATATAGATCTATTTTGTGCAGTTTCAACACATTTACATGGTATTAGATTCGACGGGCTGCTAAGAAAAATCTACACCAAAATACTTTGCAGGTACAAAAGATTGAATACAGCAGAAAGATGGATTCCCAAAAAGAATTCATTCTTACACCTTACAACTATTTTTCATGGAAGGAGAAAACAAAAATACATCTCTAAACCAGAGGGTTGTACAGGTTAACCTTGAATACAGATACATAACCTACATCAGCCTTAGAAAATTCCAAGTATTTAAATTGCATGGATAAGGCACTCAGAACAATTTGCAGTCTTATTTCTCCCGATCTCCTTTTTCACATATCTTCTTGTAAGATTCCCGATGAATCCTGGAACATATTGGAAAGGATATTTGGAAAACAGAATGAGATGAGGGGACACGTGATGGAGGTGGAGCTACTCACATTGGATCCAAAAATCTTCGACAATATCCAAGATTTCTTTACAAAATTCAAGGATTTACTGCCGCAACTCAAAGCTTGGAGGGTTGATAAATCGAAGGAGGAGAAACAAATGGTTCTCACCATTCTCTCCAAGATTTGTCCTGAATTATCTGTATTCATATCTACATTCCATACTGTCAGATTCACCTCTAGAGCCACCTGGAAGATGCCTTCTCTTAAGGACTTTATCGAATCCATGACACAAGAGAAAACCAAGCTCATCAACATGGGCCAAATCAAAGGCCCAAAGGCACATGCACTCACTTTGCAAGATGTCAGCCACAAATATCATAAATCTAAAGATAAATACAAAAGGAAATCTCATGCACATTCGAAGAAGGAAGGGTACACAAAACCTTTCATCGATGCCTCTGGATCCAAAGGAGAAAAGGGAAGAAAAGGGGAGAAATGCACATACTGTCACAAAGGATTCCATTCGGAATCCACATGCATTCAAAAGCAAATAGATATGATGTCTCAAATACTTCATCAAAACAACCTTGTAGACCGCATCCCTGAGGGTGCCAAAAAGAAGAATCCAAAAGATCTAAATTCCAAGAAAGGCAATTCTATCCATGCCTTGATTGCCATCAAATCCTCTCCCGATGCTTGGATCGTTGAGTCAGGAGCATCACATCACATGGCTGCCTCAAAAGTAGTATATTATTCTTTGGATGCATGTAAAGGTCCTCCTATTATGATGGGGGACAACTTTTCTATCGACGTCACCGACAAAGGAAGGATTGAACTCACCAACAGAAGCTTCGAGAATGTGTTGCATGTTCCCAAGCTTTTTGTCAACCTTCTCTCCGTGTATCAAATGATGAATTTCGGCATCGAAAAGAAAGTAATATTCACACCAAATTCTATGGACATCTATGACATGCAAACCAACTCCAGGGTTGCTACCGGTGAGGTAAATCATCAGTCTAGATTGTATACATTTTCTGAATTCATTGAACCTGATTCTGCTTTACTGATTACTCATGTTGATGAAAGTAGTAGGATATGGAATGAAAGGTTTGGACATTTGAATTTCAAATACATGAAACAACTTAGCAAGCACATATTGGTTGATGGTCTACCAGACATCCATTTCTCCAAGGGTGTGTGTGAGGGATGTGTTCTCGGGAAACACCCTCAAGAGAAATTCGACAAGGGAAAGTCTCAGAGAGCCTCCGCACCTTTAGTTCTGATCCACAGTGACCTTATGGGTCCCTTTCCACATCCATCCATCAACAAAGTGAGGTTTGTTCTCATTTTTGTTGATGATTTCTCATGTTTTACTTGGATCTACTTTCTTAGGAAAACATCTGAGGTCTTTCAACACCTCAAAGATTTCAAAGCTCTGGTTGAGACACAGTCCGGAAAGAAGATAAAATTACTTCGAACTAATAGAGGGGGAGAGTATGTGAATCATGAGATCCACAATATTTTCCATGATGCCAGGATTCAGCTGCAGCATACAGTTCCCTATACTCCGCAACAAAACAGAGTTGTTGAGCAGAAAAACTGATCTCTAAAGGAGATGGAATCTTGCATGTTGCATGCAAAGTCACTACCACAGAGACTATGGGCCGAAGCACTTAATTGTGCAACATACATACATAACATTAATCTCCATATATATGTCAAGGATAAGACCCCCCATGAGGCTTGGAGGGGCCTAAAACCAGAAATGACCCACTTTCTCATTTTTGGTTCACGTGCATGGGCCCAGATTCCTCTGAAAAGAGGAAGGAACTTGATCCACAGAGAACTGAGTGCATTGTTGTTGGATACTCCGATGGTGTGAAGGGATATCAACTTATTGATATTTCCTCGGACTGGCTCATCATTAAGCGTAGTGTCCAATTCAAGGAAAGTGTCTCACATGTACCTCAACAACCGCATCCAGACACCTTCACTCTTCCACCTGTCCAAGATGATGAGCATGCACATGCTGACTCTTCTTCATACGATAGTTCTGATTCAAAGGAATCAGACAATTCAGATTCAGATTCAGTACAGTCATATGCAGAGTCAGAACATCCAGATGCAGTTGCAAAGCCAGAGCAGAGGCCCAAGTGGGCATAGATTACTCTTCAGGATGCAAGGGATCTTTTTGGTGATCCAACCGATACTAGGAGGACTTGATCTGATTTCGAGGAGCCTCCTATTGCACTCACTACCACTGAACCATTTCCATCTAGGCATATTTTCTTGGTTTAGTCTTCATATCCACATTCTTATGGCAAGGCTGCTAGAAATCCATTTTGGGAATCCACCATGCAGGAGGAGTAAAAATCCCTCCTCGAGAACCAAACTTGGGATTTGGTTCCCCTTCCTTCTGTGACGAAACTTGTCAGATGCAGATGGGTCTACAGGACCAAGAGCATAGCGGATGGATAGATTAGCAGATATAAAGCCAGGCTTTTTTCTAAAGGATTTCAGCAGGTTCATGGTATTGACTATGATGAGACCTTCTCTCCAGTAGAGAAGATGGATTCCATATGATTGGCACTTGCCATTGCGGAAACCAAAGGATGGGAAGTCCATCAGATGGACATGAAGAATTCATTTCTTCACGGTGATCTCTCTGAAAAGATCTACATGGAGCAGCCCCAGGGATTTATGCATGACTCATCTTTGGTCTGTCGACTGAAGAAGTCCCTTTATGGCCTCAAGCAGGCTCCAAGGGCATGGTATGCCAAGATGGATCCCTAACTTTTGTCACAGAACTTTGTACGTTGTAAATCAGACCTGAAAGTCTACATGCTCAGGAAGACCAATTCACTTCTACTTTCAGTTCTGTATGTCAATGATTTTCTGATCACCGGGTGCTCGACTTCAGCGATTGCTGCAGTCAAGAGGATTCTACACGAAAGGTTTTTGATGACGGACATGGGTCTGCGACACTTCTTCCTTGGAATCGAGATCAGTTAGGATGCATTAGGAATCAAATTGTCTCAGGCCAAGTATGCACGAGATCTCCTTGAGAGATTTCACATGACAGACTACAAGTTTGCTCCGACTCCTTTCCTATCAGGAGTCAAACTTGAGGATGGCGGGGAGACTCCACTAGTTGACAACACACTATACAGATAGCTAGTGGGGAGCTTGTTGTATCTCACACACTCCAGACCAGAAATCTCATATGCAGTTGGCATAGTTTCAAGGTTCATACAGGAGCCGCATGAGCTACATTGGAAAGCTGCAAAGTGTATCCTTTGATACATACATGGAACCATCACCTTTGGGATTCATTATGCAACAGACACTACATTAGATCTCATCGGGTTTACTGATTCCGACTAGCTGGAGATAACACTGATTGCAAGTCCACATCTGGTTGCTCACTCAGTATTGGTTTCGGGCCTATCTGTTGGTTGAGCAAGAAGCAATCTTCCATTGCTCTATCTTCAGCGGAGGTAGAGTACAGAGGGGTAGTTAACATAACCATTCAGGCTATGTGGCTACAACATTTTCTCACTGAGTTGGGCATTCAGATTCATCGACCAATTGCCATCTGGTGTGACAACTAGAGCACTCTCAAGTTCTGCAGAGATCCAGTTCAGAGGCAGCGGATGAAGCACATTGAGATCCACATGCACTACATATGGGACTTGGTACACGAGGGGATCATTGAATTACATCTATGTCCTTCAGTAGAACAGAGGACATACATCTTCACCAAGACCTTCACTGAGCAGAAGTTTCATTCTCTGTGAAGTCATCTTGGAGTGAAGGAAATAGTTGCATAGCAACTGTAGTTATTCTTTTTACATACATTGTACCTTGAGGGAGGATTTTTCCCATGAGGTTTTCCCTCTTTCCTCACTTCATTTCAATGTATCTTTTGTATTTGGGTACCTAACATGGCCTCGTTGCTGGGACCCATTCTTTATTTTCACCATAGTGATGTTCAGGGGGGGTGTTGGAGTTACTTCACACAGACCTAAGATTTATTTTTCCTAAGGTTTTTCCTTGTTTATTAGTCATAATTAGTCATTATCCAGTCTCCTTATTTTAGGGGAATTCCACCTGGAGAATATTCTCTTTCAGTTGACACTTCAGTTTGACTAGTTGATTTGAGTTTAGATGTTGCATTGGTTTTATCTCCATGCAACATTGAGATCATCATCGTGCTAATTTGACCTTGCCTTGGTATCGTCACCAAACTGGTACATTATCATTGATTCCCTGAGTTAACTCCTCACTACTCTTTGTTCAGTCAGTTAACTGAAGACTAGTTGACTAGTTAACTCAACTAGGTGGCAGTTCACTCCTGTAACTGTCTAAGAGACTAGACTAGGTGGAAGTTCACTCCCATAACTGCTGGTGTGTGTCCAGATCACTCTACACCACCACTATGGCGCATTAGTTCACCTCCAGTGCACACTCATTGAGCTATATAGTGTATATCATGTGTAAATTATTCATTATTCACAACAGTTAATGAGAATTATTTCATTCTTTCTCTCCTTGTTCTTATTTCTCCAATTCTCTCTGCAAATGTGTGTATTATTGTTTAGATTGATCTATTCTATGCAGGTTCAACACATTTATAGGTCTTTCATGACCATTGGATCTGGAAAATAAGTGTTGGTTTTAACCCTTGAAGTCCTTCGAACTTCGTGAGTTCAGCGGTTTCTGTGTGTTGGCTGTAAAGGAGACAAAACTGTCAAAGCCCCAGAGCCCAAAGTAAATCTGGGCCATTGGTAGAAGGGGGACATGTGTCTGTAGATAAATGGTTATTTAGAAGTCCAACATTCCGGGAGAATGGAGGTCTGAAGTGTTAAGGTTCGAGAACTCCCAAAGGCCCAAAGTCCGGAGTAGATCTCGATCGTCCGTTAAGAGGGACACATGGATTGCAGATCCAACACTTCAAAAGTTTGACACTCTGGAGGTTTTGGAGTGTTGTGTTTTGAAAAGATCTAAAGCTTGGAGCATGGAGTAAGCATCAATTGTTGATCTGAGGTGGACGACAACCGTCTGATCTGCTAGTTTGAAGTTTGGCACTACGAAAGTATTGCGTGTTGGAGAGGGTAAAACTCTCAAAGCCTAGAGTTCTGAAACCTTTGTAAGTCATAGATCATGGCGCATAATGAGAGTCATTGATCCCATCCTTTGTTCGGTTGTTCGCAAGTTCATTGTTTGAAATGAACACCATGTGTTTCTATTGGAACTTCCGAAGCCCGGAGCTCTAAAGTCCTGAAATATCCTGCCTGTTGAAAGTTAGCCCATGGTTTTGGCCTGAGGTCGTGAGGAGGACTTCATTGTAGTGTTAATACCCTTGCGAACACAAATTTTCACACAGGGAAAGGGAAAAAGGCCTGTGGTATATAGTTTTGAGGGATCAACAAGGGCCTGAGAGATAATTCAACTCCTTATAGTAAAAGATCATTAGAATGGGAGGTTGCATGAACCCTTGGGAGTGGTAGGGGTTCGCATCAATGTGAATGGTCACATACCAAAGTTATTGGGCACATGGGGATTGAGTACAATAAGATTGGGGAAGAGTGTGAGTCAAGAAAGGAAAGAAAAATAGAGGAATTTTGTATGCATTGAGACAGAGGAAACAACAATTCGAGTAGTTTGGGGGTAGTTATTCAAGTTTGGGCATGGAAAGAGAGTTTGGAGCGGGCGAGCATAGGAGGGAAAAATCCTGGAGCATAATTGGAGCGAATTGGAGTTGGAGAACTGAAGAGCCTAGTTTTTCAGGCCATAAGAGTGAACTCTTGCGTGATTTTCACTGAAACAACAAGTGTTGTTGTTGGTTTGATAGTTTTCCTAGCAAAAGTTTCCCTTGAGTTCCCAGCTAAGACATTCCTAGATACCTATGCCAAAGAGACCTTGATAAATGAATGGCACATTCCTTGGGTTATCCCTGATAAATGGATGGTACATCCCTTGGGTTATCCCTGATAAATGGATGGTACATCTCTGATAAATGAATGTTGCATTCCTTGGGTTGGACAGGTCAAGAGGAAGAGAGCTGGTGGAAAATCCAAGATAGTTGTAGGAGAATATCAATTGGGTTAAAATATTTATGAGCTGTGAGTGGACTGTGAGAGAACACCCTCTTTTTTGGATTGCTAGCCTCAGCTTAGGGGTGACTAATTATTGATATTTGGAACAATCAGTCTACGGTTGGGTGGAACATCCATCCCAAGTAGTTGGTTGTATGATTCTTGTTTAAGTTAAGTGTTTTATCTTGTACTGAGTTATTTACATGTGTTATTTTTGTGCATGAAATCTGCGTGAATGAGAATGACTTATATGCTGTTGTAACGAACAATTTAGCTGTATCGCACGTTGATTATTAGCATGCTTCAAATGCATAAGTTTTATGGTTATTACCGTAGCTAAATTTGTTATAAATTGTAGTTGTAGGCTATGGGAAAACAAATAACAACAAAAGAATGGCTTTAATTAGCAGAAGTTTCATGTTATATGTATTATGCATGTATTGTTGCCTAGATAGAGGCTAGGTACATTACTAAAATGGTATCATATCTGATAAAGAGAAATTTTTTACTTGACGTGACCCAACTTCGGTGGTTGGGTTCATTACAAAGTGGTATCAGAACCCATTTTTTCAACATTGAGCCCTGATGGGCCAATTAAGTGGAACGAAGAAGTGAAAATTACATACTATGCAGACAAACTATTTGATGCAATGCTGGAAAAAGGATGTCTGAAATTTTTTTGTTGAAATTACTGTAGTAAAATTGAGACGAATTTCGAGGGAAATGTGAAGAATTGAGCCCCTTCGGAAATTTCGAAAATAAGCAAATCAGAAAAATTTGGGTTTTTTTTTGTACGATGACGTCAGCATGGCGTGGATTCTACGTGTCAACTAACATGTTAGAAGAAATACGTTTGCTTCCATGGTGGCAAGTACATGTTGGACGGGATTATAATTGGTAGGTGATGTGGAGACATGTGGCAAACAAATTGTCAGTCCCTCAAAACTATGGTAAGATCTTGGAAGTTTGTCCAAGTGTGAGTTTGTGAGTCCACGAGTCCACAATTCTACAAAGTTAGAAAAAAAACTAAGTTTTGGACTTATTATGAGTCCGTGAGTCTGTAAGTCCATGAGTCTGTGAGTCTACAATGTTAGAAAAACAACTAAGTGTTGGACTTATTATGAGTTTGTGAGTCCGCAAAGTTAGGAAAATGGCTAAGTGTTGGACTTATTATGAGTTTGTGATTCTGTGAGTCTGCAAAGTCAGAAAAATGGCTAAGTGTTGGACTTATTATGAGTCTGTGAGTCCACAAGTCCTCAAAGTTAGAAAAATAGCTAAGTGTTGGACTTCTTATGATTCTGTGAGTCCGTGAGTCCATGAGTCCGTAAAGGTAAAAATGACTAAGTGTTGGGAATTATTATGAGTCTATGAGTCCATGAGTACATGAGTCCGCAAAGGTAAAAGCAGCTAAGTGTTGGGACTTATTATGAGTCTGTGAGTCCACAAAGGTAAAAATAGCTAAGTGTTGGGACTTATTATGAGTCCGTGATTCTGTGAGTCTGTGATTCTGTGAGTCTGAAGAAGTGGAAAAATGGTTAAGTGTTGAGACTTTTGAGATAGAATTATGAAAGGAATAATTATGATTTTGTGATTCCATGAGTCCATCTTCCCGAATAGATGGAAAAATAATCTAAGTGTTGAGACTTTTGTGATAAACTTATGAAAGGGATAATTTTGCTTCCGTGATTCTGCAAGTCCACGAGTCCATTCGTGAGTCCGAATAGATGGAAAAATAATCTAAGTGTTGAAACTTTTCAAGTGAACTTATGAAAGAAATAACTCTAATATAGTATGGGAACACAATTGTACATAATTTCATGAATCTTGCTAATTATTTTAGCCTAACAAATTTTGTTGGCTTCAAATCTTGAAGAATTAGAGGTACAAAAAGAAACTTAGTTCTTATATGAGGACTAAATTCATGGAAGATTCTCAAGGGTCTTAGATCCATGGGGAAGAGTTCACAGGTCTACATATCAGCATGGGGAATGTTGAGACAGAGTCAAATGGAAGAAGAGATAGGAACGAACCTTTCACTATGAGAAGTCTACATAGGGAAGTGAAAAGCTACATGGATGATAATGAAAAGATTATGAAGGCTCAGGAAGAGATACTTTATATCTTAAACATGTTGCATAAGCAAGTTAAAAAATATCCTAGCACTAAGCAAGCAACTAGTGCTAGACAGGTATCAACATCTATATCTCACAAAAAAATGGATGATTATGGAAATGATCGGCAGTCAAGAAGCATGAGAATGGTCCATCATTCTTGAAGGCAGTCCACTAGAATAACTCATGTAATTTCAGGACTAGGAAGCAACGCAAGTTTGTCTCTTATTAGGAGGAAAAGAAGAAGGCTCGAGGCAGACATCTTGCAAGGTGAACTCAGGAAAATAAAGCCAACTACTTTCAATGGTGAGCACAGGAAAGGAGAAGAGGCAGAGGCTTGGTTGTTGGAAATGAAGAAATATTTCTAGCTGCATGACTACCCATCCCAGGTAGAAGCTAGGATTTCCACCTACCACTTGCAAGGAAAGGTAGCCATGTGGTGGGATCAACTTAAGCAAGCCAAGAACCTTGATGAGAAGAGAATATCATGGAGGCAACTCAAAGGATATTTATAAGAGAAATATTTTTATGAGCATTACTATGAGAGAAATATTAAAGAGTTATTTGAACTCAAGATGGGAACCATGACAATGGAGGAATATGAGAAGTGGTTCTTTGAATTGTTGAAGTATGTTGAATTCATCAAGGATTAGAATGTTAAAATCCAAAGGTTTCTAAGTGGGTTACCCTCCTTCTATAGTGATAATATTCAATATGACAACACTAAGACATTAGAGGAAACCATAAGGAGAGCAAGGCACCTTTATGAGCAAAGAAAAGTAGGCTAGTGTTCCAAAAAAAATGGAATGACATGATGAAAGAGAGAAAGGATCAAAGGCAGAAAGGTTTTAAGCCACCCTTTTTCAGAAATAACTCCCAAGCAAGTCAGCAAGGCCAAGTAACCCAAAATTATCAAAAGAATGCAGATTCATTTGGGAAAAGGCCAAGGCAGCAACATGTTCAATGTTGGGGATGTGGGAGAAATCACTTATATAAGGACTACCCTCATAAAGGAGAAAGAATGAGGACTTTCCATAACATTCAGGAGGATAAAATAATGGGAGACATGGGAGGAAGTATGCCAAGGATTTATGTAGCCTTGGACTATAATAAGGAATATCAATCCCCCATGATTGAAGTGGAAGGTAAGATTGATCACCAACCCATATAAATTTTAATTGATTCCGGAGCTAGCCATAGTTACATAAATGCTAACATTGTTGAAAATTTTCACTTGTAAATAAGTAAGCATAAGAAATATTGGTTAGTTTAGTTAGCCATGGGGGGCAAGATAAATATCAATGAGTTAGTTAAATATTGTCAAATAGACATGAATGGACTCAACACAAAGGTAGATGTAAACATCATACCATTGGGTTCATATGACTATCTAATTGGCATGGATTGGCTGGAAAATCATCATGTTTTCCTAGACTGTTACAACAAGACAATTACATGTCTCAATGAGGAAGGGTAGAAAGGCAAGATTAAAATAATCCCAAGAGCTATAGCTATTAGAGAGATTTCAACTATGCAGTTGAAGAAGAGCTTCAAGAAGGGATGTCAGGTGTTTGCATCCCATATGGAGGAGGAAGCCAAAGATAAAGTGGCAAGCATTGAAGACCATCCGATATTGATGGATTTTGAAGATGTTTTTAGGGAAATCCCAAGATTTCCACCAAAGAGAGACATTGATTTCTCTATTGATTTGGTGTCAGGAGCTTCCCCAATGTCTAAGACACCATACAGAATGGGTACACTGGAACTGAAGGAGTTGCAGATGCAGCTTGAAGAGTTGTTAAAAAAGGGGTATATACACCCAAGTGTGTCACCTTGGGAAGCCCTAGTTATGGTTTTGAAGAAGAAGGATGGAACCTTAAGGTTGTGTATTGATTTCAGGAAACTTAATAAGGTTACCATAAATAATAAGTATCCTTTACCTAGAATTGTTGATTTGTTTGATCAGCTGAAAGGTGCAAGAATATTTTCAAATATTGACTTGAGATGAGGCTATCATCAAGTAAGGATAAGGGAAGATGACATCTACAAGAAAACATTCAGAACAATATATGGGAATTGTGAATTCACTGTAGTTCCATTTAGACTATCAAATCCCCCAACAATTTTTATGTGTTTGATGAATGGAGTGTTTAGGAAGTACCTGGACAATTTTGTGATTGTGTTCTTAGATGATATACTCATCTATTCCAAATCATAAGAGGAACATGAGCAACATTTAAGAATGGTGTTATAAGTTTTGAGAGAGCACAAATTATATGTTAAGCTAAGTGCATCTTTTATCAAAAGAAAATTCACTACTTAGAACATATAATATCAATAACATGGATAGAAGTGGATCCTGAGAAGATAGAGGCCATTAGAGGATGGCCATCATCAAAGAATGTGACAGAGGTAAGATCATTCATGGGGCTTGTTAGTTATTACCAAAGATTCATAAAAGGTTTTTCAAAGACTGCAAGTCCAATCACTTCTTTACAAAAGAAGGGTGTGAAGTTCGAATGGAATTCCAAGTGTGAAGAGATTTTTCAATAGTTGAAAAGAATATTGACAAGTGCTCCAATATTGAAGATTTCATATCCAAACGAATATTTTTTCACGTGCATCGATGCATGCAAGGAAGGGCTTGGTGGAGTCTTTAGTCAAAAGGATAATGTGGTATGCTATGAGTCCCAAAAATTAAAAGAGCATGAGAAGAATTATGCTACCCATGACTTGGAGTTAGCATTGATTGTACATCCATTGAAAATGTGGAGGCATTACCTTGTGGGTAAGAAATTTGAGCTAAGGACAGACCATTGTGGTCTGAAGCATTTGTTTGTACAACCAACACTAAATGCTAGGAAAACTAGACGGTTGGAATTTCTGAGTGAATATGACTTCGAAATTAATCACATAAAGGGAAAGGAAAATCAAGTGGTCGATGCACTCAGTAGGAGAGCTCATTAAGTGCATATTATAGACATTAGAATGTACGAGACATATCTAAAAGACAAATTTATTGCAACAACAAATTCAAATCAGAATTATTTAAAAATAAAAAAGACATTACATCAAGGTAATTTTTAGTAGAAATTTAATTATTATGAGTTGAAAGAAAATGGAATTCCCATGTACAAAGGTAAGGTGTATGTGTCAAATTCCAGTGAGATGAAAAATGCATTGTTGGAAGAGATGCATAATGTGCCATATGTAGGGCACCCAGGATATCAGAAGACAATTGTAGCAATAATAAGCCAATATTTTTTTCCAGGAATAAAGAAAGAAGTGGCTAATTACATAGCCAGATGTATGGAATGCCAAAAAGTAAACACAGAACATAGACACCTAGCAGGTTTGCTACAATGATTACCCATTCCAGAATGGAAGTGGGAAGTTGTCTCAGTTGATTTTATTACTAAGCTGCTCATAATAGTGAAGCAACATGATTCCATCATGGTGGTGGTGGATTAGTTGAATAAAGAAACACATTTCATTCCAGTAAATACTACACACAAGGAAGAAAACATTGTGGATATTTATATGTGATAATTTTTTAGGCTACATGGAGTGCCTAAGGAAATAGTTTTAAATAGGTATCCAAAGTTTATTTCCAATTTTTGGAAGGGTTTGTTCAAAGGATTTTTCACAAATTTAAATCTTAGTACAACATATCATCCAAAGTTCGATGGGAAAACAGAAAGGACTAATGGAATAATTGAGGACATGCTTAGAATGTATGTGATTGATTAGCCATCGAAGTGGGAAGATTATATCCATTTAGTTGAATTTTCCTACAATAATGGGTATCATGCCTCATTAAAGATGTGTTGTAATGATCCCAAGCCAAATTTTTCGCTTGGAATCACTAACTACCACTGATTTGTTGATGTGAAGGTGTTTATTGAGTTATTAAGTGCATACAAGATTCATCCAACACATGAAGATCACAATACATTCAAGATATAGAAGCACAAGCAAAGATCTGACCTTTTTATTATGAGCAATGTAGGATCAATACAATAGATGGCCGATTTGGCATAAACCTCAGATGGCCGTACAAACAATAGATACGAGCTGCTACAAAATTCTCCCATCAATACAAAAGAAGCCTCAAAAGGCTGGATAAGTAATGAAGACCAGTGCCAAGCAAATCTAAATGCCAAACCCTCCAGCTGAAGAGTGCCACGCTCCAAGTGAAGATTGAAGCCCTCAATAATTCGGCCTTGATGGAAGAATACTCCAAATGAGCTCAAACTCGGTCAGATAATAGATCGGGGTAGTGGGATCCTCCTCCTGAAGTTTCAAGCCCAATGTCCAAGTCCAACCTCTCCAACTGCTGAATCTTCTAAGGGAGTTGCACCCTCCTGAATAGCTGAAACCCTAGGCAACTCGTCCTTGAAGAAATACACATCCAAATGATGTGAAACTCTCCAAGAATATAGATCGGGCTATGAGAATCCCGTGGGAGAAGTTTCAGACCCAGATCTCAAGTAGATCTCTCTAGATATGAGAAATACAGAAAAGTGGGACATCCTCCTATCCTCCAAATCATCCCAAGTTGTTGTTGAAGATTGAGTGGTGATAACTCCTCAAGAAAACCCTCAGAATGATGATGGAGCACCTACAAATAAAACCCAACTGATGAAATGCCCAGCGCTCCTCTTGATTGGCTAGATCGAACCCTAGTCCTCAATGGTATGGTGCGCCCTTGCTGGAAACTCCCCAACAGTATGTCCCTGCTATCTTCTGAAGCTCTAGAAGAAGATATGTTGAGAGTAGAATGGTGTGGAGGAATCTTTCATCCCCGAGACCAAGCTGTGGAACAAGGTGAGTGGATATTTCACCAC
>SNQJ01S0003685.1:351373-362746 GCA_010110895.2 Picea sitchensis | reverse complement strand
CCCGAGACCAAGCTGTGGAACAAGGTGAGTGGATATTTCACCACTAAGTTGCTCACAAGGGTTTGTATAGCAAAACCCCCTAACTGAATGCTCAAGATAAATAACAAGCAATATACCAAAATCATAATGACTAATAGATGCGCCCCAGCCTCTTACTTATACTTTTCCTTCTAATTCTCTATTGAGTTAGGTTAACTCCCAGGGTTAATCTTCTATTCTTCTGTTGAGTTATATTTTACTCCTTTATCCCTTTCCTTTCTTAAGTCAACCTAAAAATATAACTTTAGCCTCGTTGACTTCCCCCCTCAGTGTGAGACTATGACCTAGTGGGGGTGCCCAGGCCACTAAGTCTCCTCATCACCTCTCTAAGAGGTGGGGGACATTACATGAGTCCATTTGATGCATTGTATGGAAAGAAGTGTAACACCCCAGTGAGTTGGGATAATCCAGAAGACAAAGAAATTGTTGGGCCAGAATTTCTAAAAGAAATGGAAGATCAAATGGCAAGGATTAAGAAAAATTTGAAGGTTGCCCAGGATAGGAAAAAAATTTATGTAGATAGGAACAAAGTTTTCAGATATTTTAAAGTGGGAGAACATGTTTTTTTGAAAGTAAAGGAAAAGAGAAGTTCACTAAGATTAGGAGGTTGCCTGAATTTGGCAGCAAGATTTTGTGGTCCTTTTGAAATATTACAAACGATAGGACCAGTTGCATACATGTTAGATTTTTATGCATCCATGAGAGTACATAATGTACTACATGTATCATTACTTAAAAAGTATGTATCATTTCATTGATTGGAATGTGATCCAGGTAGAGCATGAAGGGGATTTCTAGGTGGAACCAATACGCATCCTCGATAGGAAAGTAAAAGTGCTCAGGAACAAATCCATAGGGTTGGTAGAGGTTCAATGGACCCACTACTATCCTGAAGATGATACATGGAAGCATGAAGAAAACATGCGAGTTGAATACCCATAAATTTTTTACAGTTTTGAAGAAGACATAATGCAAGACTCTGTTTTGAGCAACTAGAGTTCCAGAACCACATCTCAAAATCCTGGCCAATTGTGTTAGGGACCTTGATAAATGAATGGAACATTCCTTGGGTTAGCCTTGATAAATGGATGGTACATCCCTTGGGAATCCTTGATAAATGAATGGTGCATTCCTTAGGTCGGCGAGTTGAGAGGAACATGCGATTTTGGTTGGAGTTGTTGCTGGAGTTGTTAAATTGCAAAAAAATCATTTCTAAGTATTGTGATGTAAATTTGCATATATGTATATCGACATAGGGTGCACCAAGGACGACACACAATTATAGAGGAGGGGGAATGTAAAATCCCCATTATAATCCTCAGTTTGATTAATGCTTATGTAGATATAATATGTGGCCATGACCAAGCGATGTAATATGTGAATTGTATTTCAATGTTTTAATAATAAAATGTGATGTTAGGTGCTAAGGGGACATGGACAAGAGATGGGGGCTGAATTAATCCACAAGAGAGGGGAGTGTCTATGATAATGGCCAAGAGGGGTCCAAGGGGGGGAATTACCCATGTTTATGGATTTAACACATTTTCCTAAATTTTTTATTGTATATGAACCTTCACATTTATGATTGAGTGTTGCCAAAGCCAATCATTGAATACATGTAAGAGGGTGGGTGTGAGTGCTCACATCCCGAAGTTATTGGGCACATGGGGGTTGAGTACAATCATCTTGGGTAAGAGTGCAAGTCAAGAAAGGAAATAAAAAGAGAATAATTTTGTATGGGTTGAGACAGAGGAAACAATAGTTCATGCAATTAGTCAATTTTGGGCATCAAAAGAGAGTTTGGAGCGGGGGTGGCCATAGGAGGGGAAAATTATAGAGCGTAATTGGAGTGAATTGGAGTTGTAGAATTGAAGAGACTATTTTTCAGGCTGTAAGAGTGAAATCCTAAGTGAGTTGCACTGAAACAATAAGTGTTGTTGTTGGTTTGATAATTTTCCTAGCAGCAGTTTCCCTTGAGTTCCCAGCTAAGAGATTCCTAGCTACATGTGCCAAAGAGACCCTAGTAAATGAATAACACATTCCTTGGGTTATCCCTGATAAACAGATGGTACATCCCTTGGTTTATCCCTGATAAATGGATGGTACATCCCTTGGGCTATCCTTGATAAATGAATGGTGCATTCCTTGGGTTGGGAAGGTCAAGAGGAAGAGAGTTGGTGGAAAATTCAGGATAGCTGTAGGAGAATATCAATTGGGTTTAGAGATTTATGAGTTGTGAGTGGACTGTGAGAGACCAAACTCTTTTGTAGATTGTTAGCCTCAGCTCAGGGGTGACTGGTTGTTGATATTTGGAACAGTCATTCTACGGTTGGGTGGAACGTCCGTCCCAAGTAGTTGGTTGAACGATTCTTGTTTAAGATAAGTGTTTTATCTTGTATTGATTTATTTACATGTGTTATTGTTGTGCATGGAATATGCGTGAATGAGAATGACTTATATCCTACTGTAATGAAAAATTTAATTATATCTCATGTTGATTATTAGCATGCTTCAGATGCATAAGTTTTATGGTTATTACTATAGCTAAATATGTTATAAATTGTAGTTGTAGGCTATGGGAAAATGGATAACAACAAAATAATGGCTTTAATTAGCAAAATTTTTGTGTTATATGTATTATGCATGTATTGTTTCCTAGTTGGAGGCTAGGTACATTACTAGAATGGTATCAGAGTTGATAAAGATAATTTTTTTGTGTGACGCGACCCGACTTTGGTGGTTGGGTACATTACAGTATTTGATTCAGATTTAAAATATGATTTTGGATATGAACATCTTCTTTGTGAATGTATGAGTTAACATATTGTGACACTTATGCATTCATATATGATCATTGTTCCTCCAAATATCACTGTCCATTATTTATCTAGCCTTCAGTGTGAATGCCTCGAACTATATAAAGTGTTGTTGATCATTTGAGTATATTTTTGGAGAAGTTTTACTAGATCTTTATTGTTTCAACTTGCTTGATCCACCTACCAATCAAAAAAAATCATTGCAATAACTAAGATGTGCTAGGCATGTCCTTCTAACAGACATAGAGCATCTTCTAGTGCTAACATCTTTTGGCGTCGTTGTCGAGGACGACATTGAATATCTTCCCTATGTGTACGACAATGTCTAGATCCTCTTATTGATGGTGAATAGGAAGTGGACACTTATTTTAATGTAGATCATTCACTTGGAGACTCCATGGTTGAAGAATCCACAGGCGACTCCACTGATACATAATTTCAAAAGAAATGGAATCCATCTTGGCTCGGAGGTATGCAATTTTTTATTTCTCTAATGTACCTGGATTTCCGAATCCTATGCCCGAAATAAATGAATGGGGAAGCTTTCTTCCAAAGTTTAAAGGAGAAGATTGGGAAGTTCCTGTTGATTTTTTATTGGATTTTCATGAATATATGCGGAAATTGGGCATTATTCACGAAGATGTTCATTTCATTGGAAGGAAAAACACGAGAATGGTGTAGATCTCTACCCCAATCCAACATTTCCTCATTAAAGGAATTGCATGTTGTATTTAATTTATATTGTAAAAGTAAATATGCAATTGATTTCCTTTATGATGAATGTTGTGAATAATTTCAATTGTTGCACTATTTCTCTAATCAAAAAATTCAGTATGATAGTTTTGGTCATATGCATGAGGAGACAATTATTCAAAGTGAAGGTTTCATTGAGCATGTTGTTTCTACTTTTGGAATTGATGAAACTATGTTGTTATCTTCTAACTCGCATGAAAACCTTGTTGTTTTGAATCATGTTAAATAATTTTCTTCCCAAGATAATGATCAATAGTTTCAAGAGGATTTTGTTTCCCCTGACCATTATGAAGCAATCTTCACATAGAAGCGAAATTGTCTTCTTAACTAGTTGAAATTATGTCATATTCTTCAAGACCTGGTGGAAATCTACATGGAGTCATTTTTTTCAGAGGTCCCAAATGTTGCAACTTTGGGCATATATCTTAGTTGCAACAGTAAGTATAATATTTTCATGGAACTCTTGCTGCAAATGTCACATTTCTTTTCACTTTCTCATTCAACTGCAAACAAGAAAATTATTTCATCAGTCATATGCTTACTTAGCTTCATTGGAAGTTTCAAATTACTTGATACATGAAGTTGTTGCTAATTATAGTAGGAATCAATGTACTTAAATAATCTCTCAGTTTGAGCATTTCATTTCAATTTACAATTTGGTTTGGTTTGCAATAGATCAACATAAATAATGACTCCATAGCCCAAAGGAGACATTGGTACAAATAATTTTTAGTTTTCAGTTTGGTTTTTAAACATATTTGTTTTCAGTTGAGCAGAGTAGGCTTACAAGTTGATGAAGGAAGAAGGCATTGGTCTACGTGTTCTTGGAGTCTCACGAGGAGGACACCATCCCCAGTTAGAGCTCGTGTTAGCACTATTTTTGTCATTGTTTTGTGGAATTCCATGATAGTAAATGGGTGGAATGGCTTCATTGGCTATCCTAATAATCATTTACACGTGTTCAACTCATCAACTATCCAGAGATATCAAGGATATTAAGAGCACCATTTGGTCAATATTTGGTAAAAAAATGCAGAAATTTTTGTAGGTGATTGTTTTTGTGTTCATCTTGTGGCCTGATTTCCAAGAAAATGGGATCAAGTCTCAAAAAAATAAAACATGGGTTTTTTAAGGATTGGGCCAAATTAGGTGCTAATAGGTTGCTTCCCAAATCAGTTAACCGTTTGGGAGATACAGGTAGCGATTTAAGAGTGTTTTTTCCATAGTTTTCATAATTCGATTTTTTTTAAAATGCCCATTCAACAGAAGTGCCACCTTCGTCCATTCAACCTAGAGATTATATCATGATCTTATGCTATATATTAGGATCAAATATATATTTTTTGGATCTTAGTTTGAATTGGTTACTCTCAATTAAGCATTGTAATTTCTATTTAAGCAAGAATTGTGAAAGAAGAAAGGGATCTTCCTCTTGGAAGGAAGTTGGGTTTCGAGTAGAAAAGGTTGAAATCCTAAGAGTTGAGGGAAGAGTTTAATTGTATGCAACATTTCATACTCAAGGACTCAAACACCCTAATGGTCATATTGTGCATTTATGTATCTCATGCTTCTGTCTTATTTGAATGCAATGAAAAATCATGCAATGCGTTGATTTTCCCAAAGATCCAGCTTCGATTATAGTGATGAGTTTATTGTTAATTACCTATTTCTTGTAATTTGTATTCAAGTATTTGATTAATATTTAAAATATTATTTTGGATATGAATATCTTCTTTGTGAATGTATGATTTAACATATTGTGACACGTATGCATTCATATATGTTCATTGTTCCTCCAAATCTCACTGTCCATTATTTATCTAGCCTTAAGTGTGAATGCCCCAAACTATATGAAGTGTTGTTGAACATTTGAGTATATTTTTGGAGAAGTTTTACCAGATATTTATCCTTTCAACCTGCTTGATCCACCTACCAACCAAAACAAATCATTGCAATAACTAATATGTGCTAGGTGTTATCACCTTGTAATTTTCCAGGTTGAGGAGGAAATCGGCAGGGGTAACCACAAAACCGCTTTGAGTCAAGGATCTAGCCCTCCAAGACTCAGAGAGGGATCTCTCTGTCTGATATAACTTTGTTTGTATATGGATCTTAGGCTAGCTATGTAGAATAAGATTTGTTTTAGATTTGAGGGGTTTGGCTGAAGGACTGCTTTAGAATCCCATTGGGTTGTGGGGTTTGTGTTAAAACTTAAGGTTAGATAAACAACTTTTAAAAGGATTATTCACAGGGTGAGATATTCAAGACACTAGATCAATTAAAATCAAAGGTGATGGAAAGATAGAACAAGTGAAAGGTTCATTTAAGTAAAGAAGCAATCAAGAATTTCTTTAACTTAAAATCAGAAGAATAACATGTAGACTGATAAAAGGCCAGATAGAGAGTACACGAGGTAAATTTCATTCTTTTACTTCCTTTTAATAGTCAGAATTATAAAACAAAGTGGTAACAGAGTAAGAAAACATTAACATAGCAAGAATAACATCACCAATATCCAAACACAAGAATCGTGTGAATCAATTCCTTTGTATTACTGGTGGATCTAAAAATTATTACAGAGAATAGCTTTTATAGGTGCAAGGATCAACCCATTTTACGTTAAAATTACATGAATAAATAGGAGATATCACCCCTCAAGCTCAGGAAGTTGGATTCAACCACCTCTGCCAAAAATAGCAACAAATCCCCAAAAATCTGGAACTGTCTGCCATGAAAGATGGGCGGAAATGCTGCAACAAAGGGGTCAACTCAGACATGTGTTTCTCTTCAACGGTGACACCTGTGTAAAAAATTAAGGAGTTTATTGTAGATGAGTTTTTCTGGAGAAAAAACCTCCTTTGGTTTCTCCAATTTCTTCTCTAGATCGCTGAAAGCACTCCCGCAAAATCATGACTGAAACAGAAAAAAATGGAAACCTAAAAAAAGGGGCTGAAATATGGCTTAGATTATCCTAATTGATGGTACCTGTGAAAAAATTGAGAGAGGTTTTTGTTCTTCATCCCGTTATGGATAAAAACCTCTCTTTTTTTTTCAAAATTCCTTCCCGTTTTCCCTGAAGTTGACTGGTTGAAACTGGAAAAACGACGATTTTGAGTTTTTTGGGTGAGTGGTTTTGCAGGGGGAAGGTGGTTTTCTGTGAGTTTTTGGGTGAGTATTTTGGTGGGGGAAGGGTGGTTTTCACCACACCCCCACGAAAGTGGTAATATGGTGAGGGGGTCTAGTACAACTGCAGACAAGTGTCCTCCTAATAACATTCTGCCCGGACTCTTGGTGTTGATGCACGGAGGTCCCAGGAGTGAGTGCTTTTATACCTCTAGGGATAAATTAAGTTTTGTTTCTTTTGTTCTTTTATATTTTTGTATTTATGTATTTATGTGTCGTTTAATTTATGTTTATTTAATTTTTCGTTTTATTTTAATATTTTGTTTTTTAGACTTAGGATAATTTGTATTTTTCTTTATTTTTATTGTTTTTAATTTAATTAATGTATTATATTATTATGTTCTTTTTTAATTTGTTTTTAATGTTTGATTTTTAATTAATGTTAATTCTAACCTAAAGGCTAATTTAAACAACTAACTTAATTATTAATTAATTATTTATTAACTAGTCTAACATATTTTAATTAAACTAACTATTTGTATATTATCCTAAGTTTGTTTATTCACGCAGGGATGAGTGATGGGTGTGATTATATGAAAAATGAGGGACTGAAAGGCAGAACGGTGGATGAAGGATGCAACAAGGTGATGAAGGATCGGGTGAAACATATGGAGGGGTAAAGGGAATCAACCAAGCCCAGCAAGCTAGATGTCTTCATCACGGGGGCAATGCCAAATATACAGATGAAGAATCAAGTTACCTATGATTATAGGACCCCAACATAGGCTCTACCTGGGGATGGCATATCTTGAGGAGGTGTCAAGAATATCAGATCTCTGAACATGCAGACCAATTCTTTATTCATTGGGCCATGGAGTCGATGCAGCTACAATCTTCGAACTAGCTCAAATTTAACTGAACACTGAACTAGATATCATCAACTAAACACTTTGTTGGAAACCATAGAATATTGAAAAATATGCTCAAATGACTGAGCTTATTCAAAACTGCTACCTACCCTAAACTGCTAATAATTTTGTTGTTTTAAATGACAGAATAATGCCAGTGCATCGAGGCAAGCAACTGCTCTAATAACTCTGCTCTTTCAATGTTTTCAATACATATCATAAAGAAAACTTGCATAGGCATCATGAACTACTTTCCATCCTGACCTTCACAACACAAAGTTATGGGACTGTGGACAATTCTAGAAACTTTGGGAATCAATGGGTATTCTGAAAAGAATAGCTCCTCCATATAAACAACTATAGGATCATGATAAACATGACCTATCCCCTGATATTCAAATTTATCCATTTCAACTCTATGATCTGATAATGCACATATACCATCTGTATCATTTTGCACATGCTGATTTACGTATGTTTTTTCTAATGAATTTTGAGAAAAAACTGTTGTTGAATCAAAAGAAATGATTGTCTAACCATGTCTAGATCATAGCTGCTTTTCAACTCATGACCGGTGAATGAAAAATGATTTTGACAACACAGGTCATCCAATTGATCATCTATTAGATCCTAAAAAGACTGACAAGACTGTTGCATTGATTCAAATGAAATTTCCTGACTTTCTATGTGTTTATCCTTCAACATTTGTTCAAGAGTATCCTTCAAAATTTGAAATGAATTATAATCTAATGGTACAGAATTACATTCCACTGATTCAAATCTTGTTTCCAGCTCTGAACTTCCATCTGGACTTTGAAAGTCAAGGGAAATTAGTGACTATGATTTTGGGTCTAAAATAGGTCCCATGTCATCAATGACATCCTTTACTGACTCATCAGAAAATTTTATGTCTTCACTATTTACAACTTGCCTAGAGTTTCTTTTCAGAAATTGAAAAGATGAGAAACATAAGGGTAGAGTGTTTCCACTTACTCTAAGATTTTCTGCACTTTGATCATTGCTATCATAATTGCTATGCACAGATAGGATGTCTTGTTGGGATTGCAAATGATCTTCTTCCTCCCAACAATATGCTACTAATTTCTCTGGAAAATCCATCTTGATATCATCCTCATCATACTGATTGTGCTTGGGTAAATCATCCATGAATGAAATGTCATCAAACATGCACATCATATCAGATGATGGCTCTTCAACAAACTGAGTTGGAACTTCATGTTTGACTACGTTGTGAATTGAATACATGAAATAATCCTTTGGTGGTTCAGAATATTGAGGCTGGGCTACAAAGTGTTTGGGGACATTGATCCTTGTTCGTTCTGGCACTAATGTAACATATGGTCTTCGAACAACAAGTTCCTCTTTCCTATTAATCTTCTACATCATCTCTCTTACAACATTTTCCAGAACATCTAGTTTCACTTCTAAATATGTCATCCACTCCTTTTCTATTCTATATTTCTCTTCTTCCTTTAACTTTGCCTTTCTTTTCAACAAGTTAGCTTCCACATGAACTGCAATCTTTTGCATTTCTTCAAGTGTTGCAGTGTTCCTTTCTCTTAATTGGAATGCCATCTCAGGATCAAAGGCATCTGGGTAACGCAAGTGAGTTGATCTGGGGGTGGCCTTATATCAGCAAGCATTGCATGATATACCTTATTAAACCTTGTTGAAAACTGATGTATTGTCTCCCCTGGATGTCTTTTCAAATGGTCATATTCTTCTAGGATGAGAAATACATTTCTCATGATCACCCATCGATCTAGGAAATTTTTTACAAACTGATAGAAACTGCTAATGATTACATCTGGAAGATTCTTAAAGCAATTTTTGACTTTACCTTGCAATGATAGGGAAAACATTATGATGCATACATCATCATCTTCTACCTCAAACAGATCAAAAAAATCCTCAATACTTTGGATGTGTTTTTCAGCAGTGATCTTCACATTTTCTCCATCAAACCTGGGTAGATTATTGATGTAGTTGGCAGGGAGGTCATGGAGAGCAGGAGGAAAATCTATAG
Source organism: Picea sitchensis (assembly GCA_010110895.2). Taxonomy (NCBI): domain Eukaryota; kingdom Viridiplantae; phylum Streptophyta; class Pinopsida; order Pinales; family Pinaceae; genus Picea; species Picea sitchensis. The sequence continues at coordinate 353,060 of SNQJ01S0003685.1, read as the reverse complement.
GCTTGTATCTATCTGGGACTTTTGCAAGTATAGGAGGTGAAGCAAGGGGGCTACAATTATCTGAAATTTTAACAAGAAAAGGAGACAAAGCAAGAGGCTAATGTCTCACTAGGTTTTCTAAAGTGTATGAGTATGTACATGATCTACAACTTGGGGCTTAATCTCTTGAGGATCATCAATTTGCAAATGATCAATATAAACTTCAACAATATACTCTTGATTTGGATTGGAAAAAGATAGGACATAATTATAGATAAAACCAAAAATGTCTTGAATACAATTTGAGCTTGAATACCTTCTCTTTCCAGATTGCTTGGTCATGCTTCAGGTTCTTCCTCCAGTGGAGTATTTGAGTTGGCACTGTCTGAAGCTAATTGGAGTCTCTAGGTGAAATATTTCATTCTTCTTGTGTCTAGTCATTGTCCGCCATCAATGATCAGATCTGGAACTCGAAGTTCACTACTGGAGAAAGTTCCCCAGTATGGTCACCATTCTATTATCACCTTGTAATTTCCCAGCCCGAGGAGGAAATCGGCAGGGGTAACCACAAAACCGCTTTGAGTCAAGGATCTATTCCTCCAAGACTCAGAGAGGGATCTCTCTATCTGATATAACTTTGTTTGTATATGGATATTAGGCTAGCTATGCAGAATAGGATTTGTTTTAGATTTGAGGTGTTTGGTTGAAGGACTGCTTTAGAATCCCATTGGGATGTGGGGTCTGTGTTAAAACTTAAGGTCAGATAAAAAACTTTTAAAAGGCTTCTTCACAGGGTGAGATAGTCAAGACAGTATATCGATTAAAATTAAAGGTGATGGAAAGATAGAACAAGTGAAAGGTTCATTTAAGTAAAGAAGCAATCAAGAATATCTTTAACTTAAAATCAGAAGAATAACATGTAGACTGATAAAAGGCCAGATACAAAGTACACGAGGTAAATTTTGTTCTTTAACTTCCTTTCAGCAGTCAGAATTATAAAACAAAGTGATAACAGAGTAAGAAAACATTAACATAGCAAGAATAACATCACCAATATCCAGACACAAGAATCGCGTGAATCAATTTCTTTGTATTACTGGTGGATCTGAAAAATACTACAGAGAATAGCTTTTATAGGTGCAAGGATCAACCCATTTTACATTAAAATTACATGAATAAATAGGAGATATCACCCCTGAAGCTTAGGAAGTTGGATTCAACCACCTCGGTCAAAAATAGCAACAAATCCCCAAAATCTAGAACTATCTGCCATGAAAGATAGGCGGAAATGCTGCAAAAAAGGGGTCAACTCATACATTTGTTTCTCTTCAACGGTGACACCTGTGTAAAAAATTAAGAAGTTTATTGTAGATGAGTTTGTTTGGAGAAAAAAACTCCTTCATTTTCTACAATTTCTTCTCCAGCTCGTTGAAACCGCTCCCGCAAAATCATGACTGAAACAGGAAAAATCGGAAACCTGAAAAAAGGGGATGAAATATGGCTTTGATTATCCCAACTGGTGGCTCCTATGCAAAACATGAGAGAGGTTTTTGTTCTTCATCCTGTTATGGATAAAAAACTCTCTCGGTTTTTTAAAATTCCTTCCCTTTTTCTTGGAACCCTTCCCGGAAGTCAATTGGGTTAAACTGGAAAAACGACGATTTTGAGTTTTTTGGGTGAGCGGTTTTGTAGGGGGGAGGTGGTTTCC
>SNQJ01S0003685.1:282704-342030 GCA_010110895.2 Picea sitchensis | reverse complement strand
TTCTATCTTCCCACATCTCTTTCACCACATCTCTCATGGTTAGAAATTCATTCAACATCTCTTTGTCAAAGAACTTAGATAATGAAGATGTATGAGAACTATCAATGTTTGAAGCTTCCTCCATCCTTGCAAGATATCAAACTTCAACACAAAACTTGCACAAATACCAATAGCTAAAACTCTAGCTATCAATGGAAATCACATGAGCAAAACAAATTAAGCTATGATACCACATAATCTGAAAATAGTGGGCTGATTTTTTATGCTATGCAAGAACCCTCTACTTCATTAAAATAAAACTTTACAGGACCTTGCTCCATGTGTTAAAATATGCAAGATAAATTATGTGCCAAGTTTATGCATCTTCCTTTAAAATGTTCATGTGTGATGAAATGTTCTTTTAAATGGTTAAATATGTGCTTTAAATAAATACACAGCAACATAACTTGCAGCAAATAAACCATCAAAACTCACAACAATAACAAGATGATAAAGGAGTTTACCCCTCTCTCTGGGCTACATCTCCTTGAGCCTCCATCAATGGACTTAGCTCTTTGGGATTAATTTTTCAAAGATTCTTTTGCAAGCTGCTACTCATCTCCAATGGAAATACTGACTATACCATTGGGTTCGATATACATAAAAACCCCAAAAATGACTAATAAAACTCTGAAAACGGATCATGGCTCATCCAGGCATGACCTCTTCTACATGTGGCCTTAAGCTTCCCTGAGCTTCACTGTGGAAAAAACACCTGTAAAAGTCCTCAAATGGATCTGAAACCTATCCCAAAGTGTTTAGAGCATAATAATTAGCCAAAAATGATTATTTCAATCATAGAAAACAAACATGGGCTCATCTGAGCATGACCTCAATCAATGAGGGCTTCCAACTCCTTGGAGCTCTCTGAAACTTCAATGGTGAAAAACCTGCAAAATAATTCTTCAAATGGCTTTGAAAACAATGCCAATAGATTCAGAACGTCCAAAAACCCCTAGCTGGGGTTTTTCGACACCTCATTTGGCCAAAAAATGAAGAAGATAGGCCTCCTGCCATTTTCTTCCTTCAAGCTTGTTGTCTCTGGTTCACCAAAACGCACCTCTGTACATCCAACCTAGCACACACGCTCAAATTCATGCTAAAACCTAGCACCAGTGTGCAACCAAAAAACAGGCTAAACTGTTGAACGGTTAGGGCATGCCCAACCCCTAACCGCCAAGACCATGGGCATATGGTCTTCCATACGACTGCACGCTAGCACAAAATGGGCTCCATTGTCCAGATTTTGATCAAATATGCACATGCTTTAGTTTGTATAAATACTTTTTTTGTAGCCCTTGTTTTGTATCTCTCTTACAGGCTAGTTCCAGTAGAAGATCAGGAGCTCTTCAATGAATTGGAGTGGGGATCGACATCAGATGGGAGAACAAGGTGCACTTTATTTTACCTTTTCTATCCCTACTTATTCCTAGTTTAAATAATTATTTTCTTTAGCTTTTGTGTGCTTGTCCTTGTCTTTGAGGGGAGTGTTATCACTGAAATTTCATCCGCAAATTGTTACAGGAATCTAGCATCTCCAAACACCTATTAGTTCACCTGCATCCCCAAAAAATCATTTCCAAAAGGCACAAACTATACAACTAGTCAAAAAATTGACATGCGCTAAAACACTAAAGGAAGCGCGCACACATGCGCAGGCCAAAAAAGACGGAAAAGTGCACATGCGCCTGATGCACAACTGTGTAGGAGAAAAGTCATGCACTCTTGTGAACGACGCATTTATGGTTCTTATCGGCCCCTCACCCACTTTTGGACCAGCTCCCAACTTGATTTGACCCTCTAATCTAAGTTGAATCCGAATGAGGAGTTGGTCAAAGACCTAAGGGTGCCCTAAACGGACCCTTGTTCACACTAAAGACCGGTTGGATATTGCCTCAAATATTTGCTATAAAAAGAGGCCATGGATGCACTATGAATTTAATAATCTCATTGTATTGTTATGTTGCCTCTATTCTCCTACAAGAAAACTCCTTTATTCTTGGAGCATACTAGCATCATCTCATTAAGCTATTCACCTCACCTCTTGAGGGAATAAGCTTGTATTTCTTCACCATTTGCTTTCTAGTTTACCATTTGTAAGAAGATCTCTTGCATAGGGGACTTAAGAACCCTCCTAAGGAGGAAGAGGGGATCCATAAGTACCCCTTTCTCTGTGGTGTTTTCCCACTAATATACTTCTCCATTGGTGGCATGAATATTGGTCATTTGTTTGATTGATTTTGGTTCTAACTTCGTTATGCATTTTAGTTTCATTTCTTTATTTATTTAGTTGTTTTTAGCTTATTTGTTTGTTTATTTCATGTGCTTGAATCATTTGGTTCATACACTAACCTTTGTCTTGTCTAGCAGACCCAGCTAGACTTGCAAGTGCCCATCTTTTTCTCATTCAAGCAGTGAAAAGGACACAACAGATTGGCGACCATACTGGGGAGAAGGTATCAATTTCCTACCTATTTGGGTTGTTTGAGCACTTCTTTTTAACTCATTTTCTTTGTAGGGATCATAATCGGCCTAGCCTGACCTGCAAAGAGCTTAGTTTGGAGATGGATGAGGAGAATTTCACTTAAAATCCCCCCCCGACGCGTATCAGAACATGCGCGGGTATTTCGGCCCACAGATGCGCATTTTGAGCATTGTGCGCCCACAACGCTTTTGTTCTCTATGCATTTTGCACACAGTGCACCCAAAGTTCCTCGGTTCTTTGCGCATTGTGTGCCCACTGCACCTCTATCTGAACTAAAACTCGCGCATCTATCCAGAGTCCTAAAATTGTAAGAGTTTTTGTGATTTTTTTAAGGCCCCTAGCCTTCAAAATATTTCTTTTATGCAATTTGTAAATGCACCACACTTAGATTCCCACTCCACATGAAGGGTTAGTCAAAACATAGGCTCTTAGGGGGTTAAAAAGGAACCATATTTCTCCTCTTTTGTTTTGATTTTCCACATGGATGGCTTGTTTTGATTGTAAAAGTTAAGTTGAGATACTTTACTATCACATATATAAACACTTGCATTGGGACCGGAAATCAAACTTCAATCATTGAGTATGCTCTTCTCTCGCACCATAGAGTGATCTTGAGAATCAGAAAAGCGATTGACGAAAGATTTCATCTCCCTTAAAAACAAAATATTTAGGAGAGGACAAAGCCCCCCTAGGGCTCCTCTTAGTTTCTTTTTCAAAAACATCTTAAATTTGTAAGGGCCCATACATGCTCACATGTTGCAAAGTTAGGATAGTTTTTGAAGCTACTTTCTTATTTCACATCACAAGGGGATTTTAAATATTATTGTAACGGGCCCATACATGCCCACATGCTTGCAATCTATGACATTTTTTTGAATATTTGTTAGATTAAATCACATTAGGGAGTTTAAAGGATTGGTAAGGACCCACATGTCCACATGCTAGTTCTTCAGGGACTTTTTAATTCTACAAGGTTGTACCAATGACATCTAGTAAGATAGGTAATCAAGATTTGTAAGTGTTAGCACCAGAAGTCATCCTCAGATTGCGATGAGGACGACCCTGATACCCATCAGTTTGTATGTCACGGTTTGGTTATAAAAGGGGTGATCGGATGGGAGTAAACTCAAAACGATATCATTTTAACTCAAAAAATTGGGATGGAAATGCAGAGATAAGTGAGGTCTCGATCTAACTTAGGCCAGTAATTTTGCATAGTGGTGAGTAAGTGGAGGAAAGACGAGAAGGGGATAAAAGTCTGCTCTAGGCATCTGGTCTTCCAGCAGCGTTTGGAGGAAAAGCCTCAGATATGAGATCCTCTCAAACCTGAAAAACTCCAAGAAACTTAAAATGATACAACCCAATATAATCAAACATACATTATACGAGAATTGCAACACCGGACTGGATCTTCCATGCTCGGGCTTTAAGAGTCGGAAGCAAGAAAAAAGAGAAGGAGTTGGATGCCATTAAACAAGAAGTCTCAAGTATCAGTTTATAACCAGAGAAACAAAGGCCTCATCAAAACATTACAATTGGGAGCATAGCTCTACCATCGAGCCTTACAAAAATATAAAAAATGACTATATATACTCAGAGCAATCCCCCCCCTGACAACAGGAGACTAGCTGAGCTGCTTCATTTAAGGTTTTACGTGTGCATGATCTTCTTGCAGACTGTGCACATAGCTTCTTGTCTAACACTGGTTCAGACAGCATGGATTTCGTAGGGAACCTATCCATAGGGGTACCACAGGCTAATTACTCTAGACCCCCACACCTGCCATTTATGGATTGAACTGAGGTTTCAACAACCTGCTCGAAATTCATTAACTACATTCATTCATGGCGAGTGGTTGAGGCTTCATGTACAGGGGATGACCACGCGCCAGCTCTCCAAAGCTTGGAGGCTAGCCTCCTTTCCTTCTGGCTTCATTCACAATATAACCCAGGGCCATGACCCTGCGCCTATATTCAAATGTGTCTCGACACTTTTCCTTTCGGGGATTTTCACCTCCCCTGACTTGATATCGCGATGCCCGAAATTGTGAAACTGTGGCTGAGATTGATGATCATGTTTGCTTCAGGATGGACGGCCATGATCTATTCACCAGTGAACAACCCTGGCCCTCATCTGCTTGGATCCCATTTCATACAACCCTAAGGCTGTGATCGTGCCCGACATCCAAGGCGCTTCGTGAATTTCGCGTGTCGGCGATGGGGAAGGAACCGGCCTCTTGTTCCTTCGACTCTCGGTAGCTGAAATCCAAAACATCAAATCTAACAGCTCGAACCTTTCCTCGATCAATAGTCTCAATTATGTCAGGACCTCTCGTATCAGGGATCCCTGATGCATCTCTTCCCCGCTGTCCCGGTGGCTAAGATTGCGAAACCTCAGATCTGCGCCACGTCTTCATTGCTTGAACGGCCTGGATTGGCATGGATATCATTTCACCGTGGGTCCATCGTGACCATGCATGCCCCTCCTTCACTAGCCCACTCCTTTCCATATGACCATGGGTTATGACCATAGGCCAGGCTCTCAGGGCTTCGCACTTCGGTGCGCAAGGCTGTGGTGCGTTTGCTAACGAAAACCTTGAAATGTCGACTCCCGGGATCACACAATCGGCTGCCACCTATCTCCATGGGGTGGACGGCCCAAATTAATTCTTTCTTGACCGTTGGTCTCAGGCCTCTGCCTTAGCATTAAAACTTGGGCCACTTCGCATCCCTGAATTTCTCGATGACCGCAAATCTGCCCCGCTAATGGATCCTCATCGTTGAAAAGCGATCTTCGCCTGCTCGCTTGACTTGCTTCGCTATTTGACCGCTCTCGATGTTGCAGACAGTGGAAATGGAGATGGTCGACTAGACTTAGGCTTGGGAAGGTGAATCTTTAGTAATGGAGGTAAAAAGAGAAGCCATTGGCCTCTATGAGAACAGAGAAGCTTGGGGTTAATTTCTCTTAGGCACATTTCGACAAGGAAACTAGTCGACTAAAGGAAAACATACAAAGAAAATATACGCCAGGAAGGGAAATCTATGATTGGGTCCGCTAAAAGGGGGGAAAATATCAACAAAATCACATATCTAGACTAGAACCACAATCTAAGAGAACAAGACAAGTTTAAGTGCTAACATTAGGCTCCATGGGGGATAGAGTCCTCCCTGCGAGGCTCTTAGATCTCCTTTGCAGTTTCAGTTCCTTAGTGTTGGGTTGTGGAGTATTTTATTCAAACAAAATAAAAATAAAATAAAAAAGATATGGTATTTACAAATATGGGACGTCAGTTGCGGCTTCAAACAATAAACTTTTTAAGGAAGTTCCCATTCACAGGGCCCCAAAAAACATCGTGACCATCCAGATAATGCAACCTATAAGTGTTATTTGGAAACACTTCAAAAATATTGAAGGGACCGCTCCAAAGGGCATCAAATTTGCCATGCTTGCCCTTGTCCTGTCTCAGAGCATCCCATTTAAGTACCAAATCTCCCAACTGGAAACCCTCTTTTCTCACCTTTATGTCGAAGGCCTGCTTGATTTTCTATTGATGATCATGTGCTATGCTCATCATCTGTTCTCTAGTCTACTGCACTTCTATCAGTTGATGTATCCTCCTGATGATATCGTTAGGTTCTTCCTAGCAGTCTTGGAAGAACTTTTCCATAGGAAGGGCTAACTAAGAAGGGAAAATTGCTTTATTCCCATATACGAGCTGGAAAGGAGAGATGCCCAGGGACCTCTTTGTGGTCACTCTATCGGCCCACAGAGCGAATTTGAGTTTCGAATCCCATGCTTTTTTGTTGTCTTCTAACAGCCTTTTGATGATTTTAATGAGGCCTTTGTTAGAAGACTCTTCTAGTCTGTTGCCTTGTGGATAGTAGGGGGTAGAGTGGATCAGAGAAATTCCAAACTTCTCACAGAATCAGATTAGTGGTTCAGCTCTGAAAGATGCAGTGTTGTCGGTGACAATTCGGCTCGGACAGCCAAACCTTGCTATGATATCCTCCAGGAAGATGATGATTACCTTGTGAGAAGCGCTCCTGGTGGGGATAGCTTCTATCCACTTGGTAAAATAATCTATGGTTGTCAGGATCCATCTATGTTGACCATTGGATGCAGGATGAATCTCCCCAATGAACTCTAGGCCCCACTACTGGAAGGGTCCTGAAGAAATCACAGGTTTCAATGGAAAGGGTTTTAGATGTTTCTTTCCTGAGAATTTCTGACATTTAACACAAGCTCTAACTTTTGTGCAAACATCAGTGAATAGAGTCAACCAAAAATAACCAACCTTGAGGATATTATGAGCCATCTTTTTCCATAAGTGATGCCCCCCACATGAACTGTCATAAAAGTCTGACATAATTCTTTGTGCTTCGTGTGAGTCTAAACATCTTAGCAGTACCCCTAGGGGGTCTTTCCAAAATAAATCTTTACCAACCAGGCAGTATTTAATGGCTTTGAGCTTTAGAGATCTTGTATTTTTCCTCTGCATGCCATCAGGGGGTCGTAACTCTTGCAAAAAATATATGACATCCTTGTACCAAGGGCATTCTGCTACCGGGGGGTCTTTCTGAGCATTTGCATCATAAGGTTCAGCCTGCGAGTGTTCTGATCTTTCGCCGATGAAGCTTACATCCAAGAATTCGCAATTAGATTCGACCATCATCCTGGCTAATCCTTGACCTTTAATTAATTTGGTGGGATTTATCTCCGGGTCAAATTCAAGGATTTTGGCGATCCATCGGCTCCTCCTTCCATCTATGTCTGGTTGAATGAGAATTTCCTTCACTGAGGATGAAGGAACATACACAATGATTTTTGAATGAAGGACATAGACTCTGAAAGCCTTGAGAGCTTTAACCAAAGCATAGGCCTGCTTCTCCATGATGTCATATTTTATTTCGGCATCCCTCAAGGCCTGACTGAAAAAGGAAATAGGTTGCTCCAGCCCCTTGTCACTCTTTTGTAGTAAAACAACTGCCACTGTATTAGAAGAGGCAAAATGAAAAGATCAGAAAATCCTTGGAATAATCAGGACTGATAAGCATAGGTGTCTCAGTCAGTGCCCTCTTGATCTGGTTGAAGGATCCTCTGGATTGAACAGTCCATTTTACTTCGTTCCCCTTCCAAAGCATTGTTGTGATATGCTTCACCAATTCAACAAAACTACACACAAACCTCCTCAAGAGATTAATTTTACCCAGGAAGGATTGGACTTCCTTCTTGGATCTGGGAAGTGATAAGGGTTGGATTGCTTCCACCTAGCTGGGGTCGATTCTGACCCCCTCGACTGATATTATATGGCCCAACAACCTCCCCTCCTTCATGGAAAATAGAGATTTCTTAGGATTCAAGGAAAGGCCAAACTTTCTGCATTTCAAGAAAACTCTTTTCAAATGCTCACAGTGCTCCTTATCAGATCTGGAGAAAACTGTAATGTCATCCAGATAGATGACCAAAAACGTGTCCCTTTCTCCAATGAAAGCGATATCCATGGCTCGCTGAAACATTGCTACTGTGTTCATTAGTCTAAAGGGAATTTTGGCATACATGAAGGTTCCCCAAGGAGTGGTGAATGTTGTCCTTTCTCTGTCCTCGGGTAGGACCGAGATCTGATTGTAGCCCAAAAATCCATCAATCACGGATATCCTTGATGCGTCAGTTAGCGTTTGCAATATGTGTTCCATTTTCGGCAAGGGGTAGTTATCTTTCTTCGAGCTTCTGTTCAGGTTCATGAAATCGACATAGAGTCCGATTTCCCCACTTTTCTTCCTTACTGGAACCAATTTGGCCACCCACTATGAATACCTCAAAGGCACGATGATCTGAGCATCCAACAGCTTCTTAACCTCTCTCTCCATGATAGGCAGTAACATGGGATTGATATGTTTTAGATTCTGCCTAAATGGTTTTGCCTCCTCTTTCAGTGGGATTTTATTCTCAATGAAAAAGGTGTCATATGTTTTGAGGTCTTCATAGGTCCAAGAAAATACATCAGCAAATTCCTTTAATAACTCGGTATACTTGGCTCTCTGCTCTCTTGTCAAGCTACTTGACCATTTAATAAACTTTGATTCCCTTTTTGTGCCAATGTTGCACTCAGTTGCATCATCATTATTATTTGAGACTTTACCCTTTACTACCACATCATTGTTGTCAAATAGCCTTTCCAAAGGAACCAGCCCCTTTGGAATGTGATTGTTGGGTAGCTGAACAATATGATGATCAACAATCTTATTCAGCAGAATTTCAGCATAAGTATTGGCTTCAACAGTAGGGTCTTGATCAATATGCAATGTTGCAAACTCCTCAACAGTCTCCAAGAATATTTTGATCTCAAGATCATCCTCAACCACCTTCCAATGCTTGACATTGTCTGGTATAGAGGGTCTATATTTTACTTCTATATCATACCTGAGATTGGGTGGCAGGGGAACCTTAAAATTACTTGTTGAAATAGACAGAGAGTTGGCCACAGTGCTTTCTCCTCTTTGAATGAATGATATATTGAAGGCTAGGAAAAAACTGTCAATGAGGTCCCATGCTTCATTTCTGTAACTCCTAAGTTGAGTGTGTTTGGCCTGATAAACATTTTTTATCTGCTGGATAATTAGCTCAGCGTCTCCAAAGACAGGTATTTCTTTAATCCCCATGTCTTTCGCATCTCTCGAGCCCAAAACAAGAGCTTCATACTTTGCCATGTTGTTGGTGGTTTCAAAATCTTATTTGTATGACAGAGATATAGTCTCGTGAACATGGGAAACCAAAACTACCCCAACACCAACACCTTCTCTAGAAGAAGCTCCATCAAAGAACATTTTCCATACGAAGGTGATTGGGGAGGAATCTTCATGGGGTCTAATGGGATGCTTTCTGAGTTGAATAGGAGACTCAAGAGTGTTGGTGAGTTGAAAAAAGATGGATGCCAAATCAATGTCAAGGAAAAATATGGGGTGATTGGTGGGGTCTGCTTCATCATTGACAATGTAGGCCAGCTAAGCTTCCCTGTACAGTCTTCTGTGTTCCCCTCCAAAAAATGGAATGGTAGCATATGTGAGGTCCATTTGTAAATTTCCCCCAAGCCTTTTGATCCAAGATCTTGACAGTAGAATGCCAAACTTAGGGGGCACGTCAGCTACCACAATGTCCATGACCACACTTTTCATGGGCAACCGAAACAAGGTTACCACCAGATCTTTGATCAACCCGAGACACTGCACCCTCCTTGAATCGAAGGAGTACAAGTCATGGTAGGCCTTCATGACTTCCAGTCTGAGTTCTTCCATGACATTTTTGGGCATGAGATTATGGGATGCCCCAGAATCCATTAGACATTTATGCAACACCTTATCATGAATGTTCAAGGAAATGTAGAAGGGAGGGGATGAATCATCTTTGTCTTCTACCATAGGACCTAGGATAACTGCTGGATTTTCATCTTGGAGGTTCACAGAGTCTGTGGAATGGCAGGGCGGCTTGGGCTGTAAAATCTTAGAGAGGGACCTTTTGAAGTCTCCGTGCTTGACCAACTCTGAAATGGGCACAAAATTTCTGATTTTTTGAATTTCATGCCAAAAGTTAAAGGAGGAGGGAGGCTTTAGAATTTCCTTCAACTCAAGGATAGGGTCTTTGGCTATCGGCAAGAGATTCTGAGTTTTCTTTTCTTTGGCAATGTTTGTTGCATGCTTAGCAGGCTTCTTTTCTAAGGAAGGTTGATCAGGGATATCAGACTTCCCTTCTTTTTTCTTTGACCTGAGGTTGTACTTATTGGGACTGTTGTCACGAGATTTTTCCCCTTTACTCAAATCATTTATTTGGTTTTTCATGAAGAACTATTCGTATGCAGTTTGAATTAAATGAGGGAAAGGAGAGGTGTCCTCAATAAAATGAATTTCAGGGTCTAACTCTTCTTCTTCCTCTTCAATAACAAGGTTGTTTTGAAAAGGAACCTGCATTTTCTAATCGTTTATATCTCTATCCCTTTGTTCCCTTGGAATAATTCAAGGAGGATTATTGTTTTGCCTCCTGAAGTTTCCTCTATTGTCAATAATTTGAGGATTTTTGTATATCAGCTTCCCCTCTATCTTCATTTTCTCCATCTCAGTAGACAAATTCTTTACCATCTTTTCCAATTCATCTACTTGAGGGTGAGCTATAGAGGAACCAAAGGTTGAGGTCTTAGATTTCCCTCTTACTTTGTCTCTGTTAGATTTGTTTCTAATCTTGTTAACTGCCAGCACATTGGATTCTACTTCTAGGGCTGCATCTTGCATGTTAGCCAAGGAAGTAGCTCTTCTTTCTCTGAGCATGAGGTAGAAATTAGGCTCAAAATCACTAGCATAGGTGATTTTGGCAGAGGCTCCTGAGGGCTTTATCTCAGCAAGGATCTTATTGTACATTTTATTGAATCTTTTGGAGAAGTCAGAGACAGACTCTCCTTCCTTTTTATTCAAGGACCCAAACTATGTCATATAATACATGAAATCTTTGTTATCCCCCCATTGTCTCAAGAAGGCATTATCTAGAGACTCGATCCCAACAATAGATCTAGGGGTCAGTCACCTAAAACATTTTCTAACCGCACCATCAAGGATCTGGATAAAGACTCTCATCCAGACATCTTCATTTTCAATGTTCAGGTTGTCAGCATAACTGTAGAAAGAAGCAAGGTGCTCTTTAGCAGTCATGTCCTCCTCTCCAATGAACTTAGGCATATATTTCAAGTAATATTTAGTAGGGAGAGGGTTCATTGGTTGAGGTAAGACTAGAGGAGCATATCTAGCAGCCATTATGGCATCCATTTTGTTTACTGGGGGATGAGCTCCCACCATAGGGATATGAGGTGGAGGAGAGATAGGAGGAGAAGGGGTTCGACTTGGGGAGACTGGAAAAAATCTTGTAGGGGGGAAAGGGAACTGCAGAGGATTTGAAGAAAAGGCCATAGGGCTTAAGGGAGTAGAGGTTGGTGTGGGTACAGCCGCGACAATGACCATAGGAGGAGGGGTTGTAAAACCTGGGGTAGGAAAATCTTTTGAATTCCTGGGTCTAGACCAGGCTGCAACGTCAGGGGAGATAGGAGTGACAAATCTCTCTCCCTCTAATCCAATACTAGGAGGAGAAAACTCGGTAGGAACGCTCCCAAAATTTAACAAAAGAGAAACTCCACCAAGAGGTTTGATAGGAAGGTGAGAAGAAGATATTGGAGTTTCTAATAGAGGCAAATGAGAACTATCAGAAATACCTGGTTCAGCAGTAGAATCTCCTTCTCTGAGAGCCTTTCCCTTTCTGATAATTTTTTGCGGATCAGCTTCAAGCATGACTAGAGGTAGTTGTGGATGAGACTGTGTGTGTCTGCCTTTGGAAGCCACAACTGAAGCAGCAGGTTCGCCATAGTGGAGTCATCACAATGGAGTCACCAGGTGCACAGTAAAAATCTGTATGTACTAAGTTCTGATGCACCTTCAGAACTAGTAAGCTTTGTCGTTCAATCCTGGGGAAAATGTTCAACTTCATCCCTAGCAATGGCGCCAGAAATGTTAGCACCAGAAGTCATCCTCAGATTGCGATGAGGACGAGCTTGATACCCATCAATTTGTATTTCATGGTTTGGTTATAAAAGGGGTGATCGGATGGGAGTAAACTCAGAACGATATCGTTTTAACTCAGAAAACTGGGATGGAAATGCAGAGATAAGTGAGGTCTCGATCTAACTTAGGCTAGTAATTTTGCATAGTGGTGAGTAAGTGGAGGAAAGACGAGAAGGGGATAAAAGTATGCTCTGGACATCCGGTCTTCCAACAGCCTTTGGAGGAAAAGCCTCAGATATGAGATCCTCTCAAACCTGAAAAACTCCAAGAAAATTAAAATGCTACAACCTGATATAATCAAACATACATTATACGAGAATTTCAACACCCGACTGGATCTTCCATGCCTGGGATTTAAGAGTCAGAAGCAAGAAATAAGAGAAGGAGTTGGCTGCCATTAAACAAGAAGTCTCAAGTATCAGTTTATAACCAAAGAACCATAGGCCTCATCAAAACATTACAATTGGGAGCATAGCTCTACCATCGATCCTTACAAAAATTTAAAAAATGAGTATATATACTCAGAGCAATCNCACAGCAGGAGAGTAGCTGAGCTACTTCATTTAAGGTTTTACGTGTGCATGATCTTCTTGCATACTATGCAAGTAGCTTCTTGTCTGACACTGGTTTAGACGACATGGCTTTCGCAGGGAACCTGTCCATCGGGGTACCATGGGATGATTACTCCAGACCCCCACGCCTTCCATTTATGGATTGAGCTGAGGTTTCAACAAACTGCTTGAAATTCATTAACTGCATTCATTCATGGTGGATGGTCGAGGCTTCATGTTTAGGGGATGACCACGCGCCAACTCTCCAAGGCTTGGAGGATATCCTCCTTTCCTTTTGGCTTATTCACAATATAACCCAGGGCCATGACCCTGCGCCTATCTTCAAATGTGTCTCGGTACTTTTCCTTTCAGGGATTTTCACCTCCCCTGACTTGATATCGGGATGCCTGAAATCACGAAATTGTGGCTGAGATCAGCGATCATGTTTAATCCAGTATGGACAGCCATGATCTATTCGCCACTAAACAACCCTAGCCCTCATATGCTTGGATCCTATTTCATACAACCTTGAGGTTGTGACCGTGCCCGACATCCAAGGCGCTTTGTGAATTTCACATATCGGTGATGGGGAAGGAGTCAGCCCCCTGTTCCTTAGACTCACAGTAGACGAAATTTGACACATCATATCTAACGGCTTAGACCTTTTCTCGGTCAATGGTCCTGATTATGTTGGAACCTCTTGTATCTGGGATCCCTGATGCATCTCTTCTCTGCTGTCCCGGTGGCTAACACTACGAAATCTCAGATCTGTGCCACGTGTCCATTGCTTGAACGACCTAGATTGGCATCGCTATTGTTTCACCATGGGTCCATCATGACCATGCACACCCCGCCTTCACTAGCCCACTCCTTTCCATATGACCATGGGTTATGAACATAGGCCAGGCTTCCGAGGCTTCGCACTTTGGGACGCAAGGTTGTGGTGCGCTTGCTAATGGAAACCTCAAAATGCTGACTCCTGGGATCGCACAATCGGCTGCCACCTGCCTCCATGGGGTGGAAGGCCTAGATTAATTCTCACTTTACTGCTGGTCTTAGGCCTCTGCCTTGGCGTTAAAACTTGAGCCACTTCGCATCCCTGAATTTCCCGATGACCGCAAATCTTCCCCGCTAATGGATCCTTGTCGTTGAAAAGTGATCTCCGCTCGCTCGCTTGCTTGACTTTCTTCTCTATTTGACCGCTCTCGATGCTGCAGACAGTGGAAATGGGGATGGCTAACCAGACTTAGGCTTGGGAAGATGGATCTTCAGTGATGGATGTAAAAAGAGAAGCCATCGGCCTCTATGAGAACAGAGAATATCGGGGCTAATTTCTCTCAGGCACATTTGGACAAGGAAACCAGTTGACTAAAGGAAAATAGAAAAAGAAAATATATGCTGGGAAGAGAAAAGTATGATCGAGTCTGCTAAAAGGGGGGAGAATACGAACAAAATCACAGATCTAGACCAGAACCACAATCCAAGAGAACAAGCCAAGTTTAAGTGCTAACAGTAAGGACCAAAGGAAATCCACATGTTGCAAGGTGACACCTAACTTATTAAAAATTTGGCACATTTTATCACTTGCTCACACACAAAGTCACTCCTCACTCACATAATTTCATCTCGAGTTGTGGAGGTTGAAGTAGGTCTCCTCCAAAGGGATTCTGAAACGTCCCACTACTTCTTGAAGAAGTTATCCACACCCACTTAACTCAAACGAGATTGGTTCACACCCCCAATCTCTCAACCAACCACATCTAAAAAAAATTCTAAAAACTCACTAAGTTTTCCTCCACAGGAGGTGCCAAAAAAATATTTTAGTCTAGGTAGGATCTCAGGGGTAGGCATCCAAATAACCCCCTAGTATCTGGTTCTCACATATTTAAACATTAGAAGTTGACATATAGGGAACTTTAAAATCATCCAAGTCAAGTGTTCTTAACACCATAAGGCAGGGAGATACCTGTGAAGGGTCGAAGGCCGAGGTACGGTTGTTCTGTGCGTCCCCCCTTGAGGCACCCACCTCTTGGAAGGGATCCATCCCGTGACCCATTTCTGAGGCTGGAAATATAAATGTTTCACTTTGGTCGAGGTACCTAATGGCCAAATTTTAGGACATCTACCCAGGTGGCAATTGTGGGCTGCAATTGCACGTTGATCAGATTTTGTGTGGCTATTGGGAAATATTGCCAGCTCTTTTGGGATATGCACCCTCTACCCCTCATTATAACTGATTGTTTCATCCTTCACTAGTTCCTCTTCTGGTGGCTTCAGACCCACTATTGAGAGCTATTGGAAGGTCCAGTGCTATTTGAGAGGAAGGATGTTACATATTTTTAGGATAGTAGCATTTATCTTCTTTGTTCTCCCATGCGGACAAAATCCACCTACCCACATGTATGCTTCCTTTTCAATTTATTTATGTATGATGCTCTTGTGATTACATGCAATTGTGAGAAATATTGTGAAGGTCCAAAATTATACAAGTCTCTTGTTCATTTATTTCTCTCATCACCATTTTCACACATTCACTTTTCTATTCGAACATCATAGGGGACCCACAGAATCCTCGGCGTTCTAGACACTTGCAAAATCTCCCTCCTCTCCTAGGTAGAGTTCCTAGTCTCACCAACTCACTGACTCAACCCTCTCACACCCTTGTTAGTGATAATATCTTGGTATCAACTTTACTTGGTTCCAATTTACTTGGGTCCACTTCCCAAGGTCATCCACCCACTGTCTCTCCTTCACAAGGAGGCAGAGGGTACACTTCTTCCTAAGGGAGAAGTACACCCCCACCAAACCCCCCTCAAGGGTCAGGTCCACTACCTACTCACACCATGGCTAGAACTAATCCTCCACCACCACTCCACATGCCATATTTGGCCTCCCTCGACATACTTGATTTGAATAATCTCACAAATGACCCTATATTGCACGACCCCACATGGCCCGCTATGCTGACCAAACTACCTTCAGACATTCCCAAGTTTGAAGGAAAAGAGGGAGAAGATACCACCAACCATATCATGACCTTCCACTTATGGTGCTCTTCAAGTAGCATCATGGACAACTCCATCCAATTAAGGTTATTTTAGCGCACACTTAGACGTCCATCAACCAAGTGGTATGTGGACGAAAAATCAGGGTCCCATGTGACTTTTGAATCATTGGCCAAAACATTTTTGGCCTTCTTTCAACTACCAGTTCATCATGACAATGGTCTAGAACTACTCTCTGAGTGTAAACAATCCTCAACCATACATATCACCGACCACATTTATGAATGGCATCGACGTCATAGTTTATGCAAAGAAGAAACCACCAAAGAACAATGCCTCAATTGGTTTGTCAGATCACTCGTCTCTATCCTTTCCAAATATGTGGCCTCCACCTTTTTCCAAACTGAAGAAGAATCCATCAGCAAGGCTAAACAGTATGACCTCAGTTATGCTCAATCAGGATATTTGTACACAGTACTACCTGATGCCCCCAGACCCGTACCATTCATCCAGGACAAACCTAGGATGTCTCATTTGGCAGATGGATTGATTGGTACCACAACACACCACAATCCGTGCATCCAACCACAACCCATATATGGTACACCCCAATACCCGCCAACGTATGGGGGACCATCTTACTACCCTCCTCCCCCTTACCAATATCCATACCCTGTGGCCCCCCCTCCACCCATAAGTGGACCCTCGCCAACACCCATTATGTGCTTAGCCTCTCAACCAAGTTTAGGTACCCCTTCTACCTTAGACTATAATCTAGGCACTATTGAAAGCACTACGCCTTCCTAGGCACTCTATGGATCGTTGCCACAAAATAATCTGTATTTTCCATTTCCTGGTCCTCTGCAACCAATTTCTCCTCCACAAGGATAACCACACATCGGGGTTAACTTTTTTCATCCCTCTCCCATTCAGCAATTTCAAAATTTTGAGCAACTGAATACGGAAAATCCATCCCATCAGTTGAATAATGCTAAAAAGAAAGGAAAAATACGAAGCAATAATAACCCAGGACTAGGGGGAAATAACCCCCAACAAAACCAACCTATTGGGGGCAACCAGAACCAAGGTAACCAGAACCCCCAAGGGGGAAATAACAAAAAACGCCAAGGGAGGAAAAAAACAGCAACCTCCGGACGAACTTCCCTTGTGCTCTTTGTAGTGAGTATGGTCATTATACTCACCATTGCCCCCAAATTTCCGACTTCAAACAGATGAAATATTCCATGAATGGGCCACGTCCTCCAGCGTCACCTGGCCTTCAGCAGGCCCCACAACAGTATTTGCAACAACCACCCCCGGCTATGTTGAAAAACCCTATTCCACACCAAGGCGTGATGAATACCCAGCAAGAGATACATCCTGCCCCACCAAAAATGGGACAGTATCAACTCCCTGGAAATTCGACGGATCACAATATCCTCCTTACTAGTGAAGAATAAATTCTTCTACAAATGTGCAGTCATCAATACAACGCGCCTGTTGAATCTAATCCCACCACTTCGAAAGTAGCTCCAACTACATCCGGACAACCATTGATGATTCCATGCCCTAACATTGAACCCCCCATTTTCATTCATCGCATCCCATTAGGACGGAATGTCAACAACCCCCAAGCTAGGGCAGCACATAATTATAGTCTGGTCAATGACTTGGTGTAGTCTCCTGTAGCCATGTCAGTATTGGAGGTCCTCCAAACCTGTCTCACTCAACGGATATCCTTGCTTTCCACCTTGGGGGAAGTCTACCCTACTGATACTAGACTCATCACATTTGATCTAGATTGTGGGGAACCTCACCTCCCTACTTTGGTAGATTTCCAGAAACCAGTTAAAATCTAGAACATTACGGTTCATCGATGAAGGTGCATCCACATGAATCATGTCCAAACTTGTATGGAAGAAACTTGGCTCTCCTAAGCTAATACCATCTGCCATCACTTTAAGAGCTTACGATGGACGACCATCCTCTCTTGAAGGACTCTTTCAAAATGTCCTCGCTGAACTCGGGGGAAAAACCATCCTTATTGACATTGAGGTTATCTACGCCTCGCTTGATTACAACATCTTGTTTGGGCGTAGCTACATGTATGCTGTGAAGGTCATGGCCTCTTCTGTGTTTCGAACGATGATGTTCCCCCACAATGGGAATATCATCACCATTGACCAAGTTTCACATTACAAGCCTAACCACTCCTCCAATATCGATAACATCCTACCTCTTGTTCGCACTAGTTCCGACACCTACCCACTCATGGATATGGCCTAGGAATTTTCAAAGACCCATCCTTGCTGGGGGCATACCATGTAGCACCACCTCTTATACATCCCTCAACACAAGTGTGTGTCATATCTTCCAATGGAACTGAAACTAGAGATACCATTCCTCCCATCGAGGCTTCTCCACTCCCTGACAACCCACTAGTAGAAGAAATGCTAACTCAGGAATCCCCTGAGAACCCTATGACACCACTTATCCCTGATTTCACTCTCCCCTAGGGTCAAATCCCAATTTGGGAGACAATCCCCCAATACATTACTCAAATTCCCTTCTTCTACCCCCCACTGGGAGTACAAACTTTCCAGGTAGCCACAACGCTTACCCTTCCCAACATGGTGCTCGCCATTCCAGTATGGTATCTCCATCCACCCGCGATGGTTCCTACACCATCCCTCCCTCCCCAAACAAAGGGAATCTCGATGCAGATTCTAGTACTAACTCTGACCACACCTCCTTCATCCCCACTTGTCAGAACCATGACAATAGCTGGGGGTAGATGAAAGAAGAAAGAGCCCTCTGCTCCACTTCCTCCTAGAGTTCAACCTCCTTGTGCACTCTACAAGAGAGAGGGACACCCCACAAATAGATGTCCCTCTCTCCCCAAGTTAAACAATTTGATTAAACTCCCTCGAGCAACCACACCGCTCGTCGTTTCACCAAGCACACCTAGTACTACCACCGCGTCCCCCACTACAGGTAGTAAAGGGTTGTGAACAAAATTTGCATGTGCCATTTGTTCAGAGTATGACCACTACACTCATCATTTCCTTACATTACCTCAGGTTCAGCAGACACTAACGACACTACGCCAAAACTTTCAGCAAGACCCTCCTCCACCCACGTCATCAAGTACCCACGTCACTGACATCCATTATGTCACAACCTTATTCAATGAAAGGATGAGGTGGCCTTGATCTCTTTGTGACTCGCTTGATCATTTCACGTACCAGTGTCCTATGATCATTGAATACAAGAGTCATCAAATGGCCCTTATTCAACATCCTCCAACCACCTCACTTTCTATGATGCAAGTGATTCCCCCTATTCCTTCTGAAGGTACCGTCCACATCAACTCCCATGAACCTGAATCACTTCCCACCCCTCCATGGTTCATGGATAGACTATCTGAGGATTTCCCCCAAATCCCCCCAATTCTCTGGTTCATTTCCCTCAGGAAATCTTACCCCCAACCATAGTTTACAACCCATAGTGTCTATACATTTGTTTTATGTCCAGTACGCCATCGCACTATAGTTGTGATACCTCCTCTACATCTTCCCCACCTAAAGACAACCACATGGTAACTATCACCAAGGTTCTATATTCTCACATCTTCCACTACGACGAAGATATCCTAGAGGAACTCACTACCCCTGATTTCCCTTGGAATGCGCTCCAACATTGAGTGCTCTTTCTCTCACACGAAGCCCTTAACCCCCCTAGCCAAGCCTCCATATGCGCAATCGAAACAAAGGATTTCATTCCATTAGGGAATATAGACTAGTTCAACAACCCTATCCTTGCCCCCAATGATTTTGAAGAAGGCAACATGGCCAATATTTCCCCCACTGTCAAAATTAACATTTCCATCAAACCAAGGATCATAGAAGAAATCACCATTGGCGTCACATGATCCCCTGAGGAACTCATAGCTTACAAATCTCTCTTTCAGGAATAACGGGATATTTTTTCCTAGTCATATACAGAAATACCCGGCCTCGATCCTTCTATAATTGAACATCACATCGACACATGGCTAGATATCATCCATGTACGTCAAAAGAAATGCCCACTGCACCCATCCAAAGCAGCGGCTATCAAAGCCGATTGACAAACTACACGTTGCAGGGTTCATATACCCCATCGCATGCACGTCATGGGTCTCCAACCCCATCCCCGTTAACAAAAAACAAGGCATTATTCGCGTCTGCACCAACTTTTGTGATCTTAATTGTGCTTGTCCCAAAGACAATTTCCCAACACCTTTCATCGACCAAATTATCAATGACTATGCTGGCGACGAGGACTTTTCCTTCATGGATGGGTTCTCTGGCTACAATCAAATCCAAATCCACCCAGCAAATCAGCGCAAGACCGCATTCACTACCCCATGGGGCACTTTTTCTTATCATGTCATGCATTTTGGACTCAAAAAAGTAGGTGCGACATTTCGACAGGCCATGACTTACATTTTCCATGATCTTTCTCGCATCATTCTCTCTTACTTGGATGACCTCACTGCTCGATCCAAGAAACGAACGCAACATCTAGATGACTTACGAGTCGTCTTCAACGATGTTGATAATACAATATTCGCTTGAACCCCCTCAAGTGTGTATTTTGTGTCACCGTCGGATGCCTCATTGGGTTCATCGTCTACCAACACGGCATCACAGTGGACTCCCTCAAATTCCAAGCTATCACAGAAATTCCACCACCTTGGAATTTGCATCAACTGCAGAGCCTACAAGGCAAAGCCAACTTTTTACGACGCTTTGTCCCAGAATACACCACTCACGTGCATGGTTTCCTTCACTTACTACATCACGATATCCCATTCTGATGGGATGAACATGCCCAAACCACTTTTGATGATTTAAAAGCGCTGCTCTCCAATGCCCCTTTGATTAGTCTACCAAACTATGATCATGAATACATCCTCTACTTATCAGCCTCTGCCGTCTCAATAGCAGAAGTTCTCATCCAACTACGGGATGATGACCAAGAGAATGTTGGTTACTACATTAGTAAAAACCTTTCAGGACCACCCCTGAAATACAATCATGAAGAGAAACTCACCCTCGCATTTGTCCTCGCAGTCCAGAAACTGTGTCATTACATCTTGCTTCGCACTACCAAAGTCATGGAAAATTCCAATCCCATGAAGTACTTGCTTAGTCGACGACAAATTACTGGTAAATATTCCTGGTGGATCGTCATCCTTTAGGAATATGACCTCGAGTTTTCAACTCCCAAAATCAAGAAAGCACTTTTTCTCACTGAAATCATCATGACGTTTCTCTCTAACACTAACGATGCACCCGTCAATACAGATTTTCCCAACGAACACCTCTTCTACATCCCCTCGGATGACTCCTGGTATGGTGACCTCCTTGTTTACCTTTGGACACAAAAGTTTGGAACCCATCTCTCATGAGACAATCATCAGCGCATTCACCACCAAGCCCCTCGCTACCTCCTCATCAATGACATTTTGTATCATCATGGATTCGACACCATACTCTGTCGATGTTTGACCATCAACAAAGTCGACATAGTCTTGAATGATTTCCATAGCGGAACTTGCGGTGGCCACCTCTCAAGGATGTCCACCACCCAAAAAATCATTTGATCCAGATACTTCTAGCCCACATTGTTTCATGACTGCATCCACGTCGTTAAGTGATGCGACAAATACCAGCTTTATGCAAACAAAGCATGAGCACCACCTGCTCTTCTACATCCAGTCATCACTGTCGGCCCCTTCTGCAAATGGGGCATAGACTTCATGACTTTCAATCCTCCATATAGCAATGGACACAAGTACATCATCATGGCAGTAGATTATTTTACCAAATGGGCCGAAGCCATGCCTACCTTCAACAACACCGCTGACACAACAACGCATTTTTTCTTCAACCACGTAATTACCCGCTTCGGAATCCCACTACAGTTAGTCTTTGACCATGGTAAACACTTTGAGAATGAGATCTTCGTTGAACTCTCCTCAAGGTTAGGCTTCTCCCATGAGTTTTCCTCCCCATACTACCCTCAGTCCAACGAACAGGTCGAGGTTGTCAACAAATTTCTCAAAACCATGTTGCAACGCACTGTCAACAAGCATAAAACCAATTAGCATCATATGTTGTTTTCAATGTTACGGGCTTATCATACGGTAGTCAAAAATACCACCGGTTTTACACCATTTCATCTCGTCCATGGGATTGAAGCCACCCTCCCCATCGAGTGCGAAATTCCCACGTTGCACACCACCATCGATCTATTACCTGACATTTCTCCAATGGAGCAGTGCTTGCTGAACTTAGAATCATTGGATGAAGATCGTCGATCGTCATTACAAAACAATGAGGCAGCTAAAAAACGGTCTAAATCCACCTTTGACCACCATGTCAACCTTCTCTCATTCAACGAAGGAGATCTCATCCTAGCCTACGATATCGCTCACGATACTCTCGGTCATGGGAAATTCAATTCATTATGGCATGAACCCTACATCATCCAACACTACCTCACTAAAGGCATATACATCCTAGCCTCTCTAGAAGGCTATCCTCTCAAATAACCCATCAATGAGTTATACCTAAAGAGGTTTTACGCCTAAGAGTAGTCATTCTACAATAGGCTTTTTCTTTTGTACACATTTGTAGAGTTTTTAGTCTTCTTTTGTTCCCTCCATGCCTCATGTCTGATCTATCATTCGTTTTATTGACATATGTCACCTCCATCGGCCTACCACATCGGTTACGATGATGGAGCTATCCGTTGGACACAAAATCTCGCTTTAGTCGCTTGGGCCCTCTATACCCCCTCACATGAACTACTCCACTCCAGCGGCATATGTTTGGTCTTAGAAACCAACAACCAAGCAGAATACACCTTCGTCATTGGCCTCCTCGCCAAGGCCAGTCACTGCCACATTCATCACCTCAACTTCTTATTATATTCCCAGCTTGTCGTCCTATAGCTCAACAATGTATACCATGCTCACGATCCTTTCCTTTTCCGCAAATACCTACAAGTTAGACTCTTATCTCGCACTTTTGATTCAATTACATTTACACATATTCCATGAAAATTCAATTAAATCGCAGATAACATGGCTAACCTAGTGTTAGATTGGCATTTATCACATCAAGACACCATCACACATACATAAACCATCAAACGTCTATCAAACAACATATAAATTAGACATCAACAAAAACATACCAAAAAATCTCATCACATGTGAACATTACGGAGATCATAACCATGCATATCCATATCTATATATAATGATCAATGTTTACAAAAATGGTACAAAATGTACGTCACTTGTAGGCAAGTGAGCCCCCCTCACCCCTATGGGTACAAAATAGGTGTCACACTGACCTATATACAAAATGGGCTTGGAGACCTATATAAATACCAAAATATTACAACATAGCACTCATGGTGCCTCTAGAGCGCCACCACCAGGTCCTCTATCTATAGGAGGTGCCCCACCAAATGGGGGTCCTCCACGTCTGGGGGGAAGTCATCCAATCATCGCTGCCCTTGCTACAACTGCTCTACGGATAAGGTTACACAACTCTGCAAGGCCACCCACACACTTCTCCAGGACTCTCTCGTCCTGGATGTGGGACCACATACCCTTGGGCATGCCATGTAATACCATCTCTATCTGGTAGCGGAAATCCTCTAAATCCCCACCAGCCTCTCCCTGAGGCGCATGCGATGGCTCTGCACCTGGATCATCAAATCTATGCCTTTGGTTGGCTATCACCTCATCGACTGGCCTTGCACCAGCCTCATCCCTTTGACATCTCTCTCCCTCCCATGACTCTACCCGCGACGGTCTCACTGGCCCCTAACGAGCTAGTTCTGCAACCAACTCTGCCTCTCGACCTCATGGCCCCACATCTGCAAAAACACAAACAAATGATAGCATCAACATCCATCCATATATAAACATATGCTATACTATCAAAATCACAAAACATAAAGTACACCAACATACCTCATTGGTCCCAAACCTCCCCAGGAGGCAACACCATATCCGAACCATGCCGAAAGTCCATCCCACCATATGGGAACCACAGTATAATTTGTGCAATCTAGCACCACACACACGCCAAGGTAGCCGTGAAATAGTGGCCACACTACCCACCTCCATGTCATACAAAACATGATTCCCACTGCATCAGTCGTGGCTCTCGTGCCTTAGTCGCTGGCATCAACACTCTAGGGTGCAACATGGGCACCCTCTCCAAAAACCGCACCACCAAGATTGATGCAAAGGCAAATTCACCAGAGTCCGCAGTCCGACACCGGTTAATCTGCCCCATCATCTTGGTGTGCAGCATCAACCCCCAAGTGAAGAAATCTCCATACAAAACTCTCTGCATAATCATCAGCTGACCACCATTGATCCACTAAGTCGCTAAGGACCCATAGATCCTCACAATCATCGCGACGATACACTAGTGCAACAAATCATGCATCGCCTTGATATGGACATCTGAACCTGATATAATGTTTGGTCCCGAACAATACCTCTGTGTCACGTCTACCAAGTGTACACCTGCTGGCAACTAGGGATTAGCAGGTAGGTCCATTCTCCAAAAAGGGAGCCTCGTCAAGAAATAGACATCCTGTGTCGTTGAGAATGTCAAATGCTCCCCCTGCACAATGAAGCACTACAGATCAGTTCTCCACATAGAAATCAGATACTGTAACGGGTACTCTTGCACCCGTATCAATGGGCAGTCGAAGAACTTCAGCGACCCACAGGTTGCCAAAAGTCTTCGAATACCCAACTCATCTCTCACCGCCTCCCTGAAGTGCTCCCAGTCCTTCTCTCTCCAATGGACTCACATATTGAGTTGATCACCTGCATTCACACCAACAGTGCTTGATCAACCATCATCATCATTAAAAAATATGCAAAAATACAAGTTTTTTCACCAACCCCAGCTTTGCCTCAAGTGCGCAGTTGTCACCCCCACAGGTGCACACACATGCACATATGTTCTTCGCATAGGTGTGCATCAATGAGTAGCTGCCAAAGAAACAGATGTGCATCTGTCACACCCACAGGTGTGTATTCATGTGCACCTATTCTCTTCATAGTTGCACACTAATGCGCAACTGTCGGAAAAACAGTTGCGCACAGTGTGCAGCTGTAAATCGAACAGACGCACACCAAATACGCACCTGTTTGTCCCACCCACATGCCCCCCATGTGCGAATGTGATCAACACAGCCACACATCATACACTGGAGACAGAATTGTACCCACGCATTTGAGCGTGGGTCTCCTTCCTTCTCCCGTGCATTGGTGGGCCCACCCCTACAAAAACCCCTAGTATGGCCATTTGTACAACCCTACCCAAAAAATAACACCTATCTACTATGCAGGAGGATGAGACCACTAACTTGGCTCTCGTAAATCCTGGATCGGTCGGATCAAACTCCCGTAATCTCCAAATCTCCTCTAGAATCCTCTCGTCAACTCACTATGGCAGCAGGTACAAATGATGTGGCATTGTGGGCCCCATAGCTATATACAGTCCCTTTTTTCAAACTTCCATGCTCAGTTACGGGAGCTCAGAGTCTTTGTTTTTCGATCCATATTTAGCCATGGGCTCAGAATCCTGCCACATACACAATCACATTCCCCGGGCCACCATCCGCACCCGGCCCTGGGGGAACATTTTTTCACATCACGCTCAGGTACGCATGCTCATGTACAAAATTATCAAATAGCTTTTATATGTTCTTTATCTTCAGATATTGTTCACATCGGGTATTTAGTTTTAATGTGTGCAAGTACATGGTCACCACAAACCTGCGCAATCCCTTCAGGTATATGATCAACACTTGCATGTAATCATTCCCTATAGATATCAATTACATCTCCCAGTCACACCCTCTGACATGTGCCTCTAGGATCCTCAATCCCGGCTATGCAAAACTATCACCTCCACTGCAATTTGGTATTGTCACTCGGTAGCATTCTCCCCCACATCAGTTGTCCCATTTATATTCCCCCCGACACTTTGACACTCATGCTACTTTCACCCCCTAGGGATGGGAGTCTCGATAGTCTTACGCATTTTCGAGAATCAGCCACATACTCCTTCTCCTCATTTTGCTAGCTTTCCCAATGGTCTCCCAGGATCTTTCATCATGGTTTAATTTTTAATGCACTCTCGCAGTATCATTAACCCTCCATTTCATCCACAATCAGTTTGCCCATCTGCAAATTTCCCTCCATTCATTTACCTCGTAGAGAAACCCACCCATGGGGCCCCCACCCTCCAACAGTTCTCCACACAACTTGTGCCCTCATAGGCCAATCCATCTTGCACTGGGGCAGCCGTTTCTATATCTATACACTCAGCCCAAATTATTTTTTATTCATTTGGTCATTGTAAAAAGCCTTTTTTTTCCAGCATTTACATAGCTTTTTGTTTTCTCCCTTAGCGACCTTCTATTTTCCTGGCAAAGAAACCCATGTCATTCTTGGTTGGGGCACTCACTATCTTTCACTCATGTTGACATTTTCCATAAACCCTAAGTATCCCACAGTCCATGTACCCCTGATCTCCGAGTTTTTCCACTTTGTCATGCCTTTGGCACAATTTAACCCACGTCTAGTCGTCCCCCTGATGCTAGATCTAGTTTCACAGTTGTTTCCAATCATTCTTCACATATATCCCCAACCAAGGGTAGTCTTGAATTTCACCGTATCTCAACTTCGTCCATGTTCCTTATTAGTTCTTGATCTTATCCAGTGGATTTCATGAAGCCCTATTTTCTTCTTGGAGTTGTGTCTCCCTTTCTGTCGACCTCAGCATAGTTTCCAAAAGGGCGACAGTATCTTGACTCTCATTACCTTTACAATGAGGAGTCTTGGACGACATAGAGAGAACCATTATTTCTCTCTATTTTCATTGACCCCCCTAACATTTGACTTCAACACACTCTCATGTCACAGGGGGTCTTACTATGTGACTATTGCAGTTGTTTTCTACTAGCTGACGACCTCTGAATTCATTATGCCATCAATGCCTACAAGTCATCGACACTTCTTCCAGACGTCCTTGCCTCTTTTCAAAGTATAATCACCATCATAATTTTCATCTGCCATTATGAAACATCCCCGGAGGCTGCTGTGGTTATCTACATCAGCATACAAATTCAGTTACCATCTTAAATTTTTTTGAGTTACATGACACAAGCATGGCATCTTTTATTTTCCCCTACCTAGAGAAAGGTTTGGGTCCCACAGTTTCTCCTCTCCCTCTGATGGATTTCTCTTGCAATTCCTATCAACACTCTTCATTACAATGTTACTCTCAGTAGAAGAAACATTGATGTATTTCAGCTATACGTATGCTCCTAACCTCACACATCAGGGGGCATCTGTTATCACTGAAATTTCGTCCGCAAATGGTTAAAGGAATCCAACATATTAAACACCTATTATTTCACCTGGAGCCCCAAAAATTCATTTCCAAAAGGCACAAACTATACAACTGGTCAAAAAATTGACATGCGTTGAAACACTAAAGGAAGCGTGCGCACGTGCATAGGCCAAAAAAGCCGGAAAAGTGCATTTGCGCCCGATGCGCGATTGTGTACGAGAAAAGCTATGCACTCCTGTGAACGGTGAATTTATGGTTTTTTTCTACCCCTCACCCACTTCTAGACCAGCTCCCAACTTGATTTGACCCTCAAATCTGAGTTGAATCCGAATGGGGGGTTGGTCAAAGCACTAAGGGTGCCCTAAAGGTCCCCTTGTTCACACTAAAGACCGGTTGGATATTTCATCAAATATTTGCTATAAAAAGAGGCCATGGGTGCACTATGAATTGAATAATCTCATTGTATTGCTATGCTTCCTCTATTCTCCTACAAGAAACCTCCTTTCTTCTTGGAGCATACTAGCATCATCTCATTCAGCTATTCACCTCACCTCTTGAGGGAATAAGCTTGGATTTCTTCACCATTTGCTTTCTAGTTTACCATTTGTAAGAAGATATATCACATAGGGGACTCAAGAACCCTCCCAGGGAGGAAGAGGGGATCCATAAGTCCCCCTTTCTATGTGGTGTTTTCCCACTAATATAATTCTCCATTGGTGGCATGAATATTGGTCATTTCTTTGATTGATTTTGGTTCTAACTTCCTTATGCATTTTAGTTTCATTTCTTTAGTTGTTGTTAGCTTAGTTTTTTGTTTATTTCATGTGATTGAATCATTTGGTTCATACACTAACCTTTTTCCTATCTAGTAGACCCAACTAGACTCGCAAGTACCCATCTTTTTCTCGTTCAAGCGACGAAAAGGACACAACAGGGAGACTGTTGTCTCTGCCACTTAGTCTTGATCTGTTGTGATATAGACACAAGATCATAAGGGGAAAATCCCTTAATCAATTTCCCTCACTTTAGGCATGGGTTTCAATGACTATTTGTGTATGCTTCCTACTTACTTGGCTTCATGTGGGATTGTTATAACCCAAAAATGCTCTACCTATGAATACATGGCATTGGCCTTTCTACTTGCACAATTTTCCAAATTACTATTGAGACTCTCTCTTAAAAAATCATTTTTTCGAGCATGTATGCACCCTGCTGCACTACTTCCCGCATACATACATTATATGAAAACTAGAAAACCCAATTACATATGTGATATGCATGCTAAAACAACCCGCGTTTATCTCCAAAAGTTGCAAAAAATAAAAAGTTGTAAGGAATTTGGTAGATTTTACGGGCTATAGTCGGTTTCCCAACCATTTTACCCCTTGTAGCCCATCCCCAAATCGACTAACTATATTTTTATCATATAAAAGGAGGTCTTGGGGTCTCATTTCAACATAAAGCAAGAGAACAGAGAAACTCTGCCAAAATCCCTTTCCCTTGTATCCCAAGTTTTGCAACCCTTTCTGAGATTTGGCCTCAACATTCCCTCTTGAGCCTTTTATCCTTGTACAATCCCTTCCCTTTTCCTAAAGAGATCAGCTGATTGTGAGAGGTGACATGGGAATGATGCACTTGGAGCAGCAGTAAGAGGAGCTCGGTCCTGGTTTGTGGAGAATTTTCCTGATAAAGAAGGTTGCAATCATTGTAATCTTCACATCTGAATAAAAGAATTATTTTCTTGTCCCAAACATTGTGTTTATTTGATTTCATTTGATTAATGCATCTAGATATATATATTAACACTAACATTGATAAGTAGAGATAGTATATCTTGTAGCTTTGTGTTACTCAAGTTGCTTGTAGGTCGGCTTTGGGAGGAGACCAACAATCCAAGAAACTACAAAGGTGAAGGAAGACTACATCGGGCGATAGGACCTAAGGTACATCCACTTTTCCTTCTCTTGTATTTTGAGTTCAAATGGTTTGGGGTAGTTTAGAATTAGGAATGCATTTTAAAGGAAGTCAGTGCTATGCCTATATTCAGACTCAGTATAGTAATAGGGGGATTTTCCCCGCTAGCAGAATTGGCAACTCCACTGGAGAGTCTCTCTAGGGTCCCAGTGGGAGTTTTTTTTGTTTTAATTGGTTTTTCAATTTCCTTTTGAGTTCTCAGGTTTACTTAGTCAATTTAGGGTCTATGGTCACCTTCCAGGTGCCTACCAGCTTTCCCTTCCAATTATTTTTCTTTTTTTGAAAAGTCTCAGAGGTGTACGCACTCTACTTTGGCTCAGCCAGCGTACATACGCAGTTTGCAAAGTAGACAACCCACGTACATATGCAGGTTGTTGGTGCAACAACCCGTGCCTTGGTGTCTTGAAATGGTTTTAAGAAAAAGAGGATCCTTTCTCTTTTCTTCCAAAATCATTGGGTTTCTCAGGCATTTCTTGGACTTTACAAGGTCTCTATTAGTAGTATGTGTCTGGGTTAAAGATTTGATTTTTAACTTGTTTCTTGGTTTTCTTTTGTTTTCCCTAGAGGTTTAGAGTGAGCTTTCAAGTCTTAGATCCTCCTCTTGGTTATTTTGAATCCCTACGTTTAAGCAGTTGGCCTAGGGTCTGTGTTAATCTTGGGTTATGTTTTCTCTTCATCCTGTTTTATGCTTCGAAAAAACAAAAAAAAAACTTTTTTATTTATTTTTTTCCTTTTTAAGCATTTAAAAAAAAATCATTTTTTTTTTTTGCATCTTGTTTGGTATTGTAATGTAGGTTGTTTGTTTGCAAAAGAAAAGAGTTTCAGTTTCAAAGTTCTTTCTTGTTTTCGTGAAAGTGTAAGTAGTTTTGCATTGTGAAATGAAAAAATATTTTTTAGGAAACTTTTAGTTATAAGATCTTGGGACATTATTTTGAAAAGTTGACATTCAAAAAGATTTACAAGTTTTAATTTGAAGTATCTAGTTTGCTTCTTCATTAAATTCTCTAAAGTCTTCTTCTTCTTTTCGTCGCTTCTAAACACCACGAGTTGCACGTTCACATCCTGTGAGTAAATCAAGCCCATAAAATCAATGCTTAACTTAAAATCTATTAGAATTTATGTTTCTAGGGTTCACCATCTATTCTATGAGTTTAGGGCCTTGAAATAGGTGTGAAGAGGAAACTCTTCAAGTCCATTTAAAACAAACATTGGAGTCTGAGAGAGGGAGTGTCTAAATTCCAACGTCGAAAGATTTAGCTGGGACCCCCCTCTAAAACAGGGGTTAAACACGAGGTCGCATAAGGAAAGGTAGAGGAGATAACCCCTCCAAAGCCAGGATGAACGTAGTGTGGATTGTATATTGAGGGTCTTTCTTGGGAATCACATTGATTGCATTTGAATATGAAGCCTCATGGACCTCGAATATATTCAAGATCTTCAGTTGTCTTTCGGTCCAATTTTCTTCGGTACCCTTAAAGGGCTTCGGACTTGTTAACCTACTCATTACAATCAGCCCAACTGTCGATTGTACCCTCCTGGTGACTGACTACAAGCTAGCAACCTAGTTGCCAAGTTTTTATGGACTTACACGAGTGACTGAGGGGGTATACTGTGATACCTAGGAAGGACATCGGATCATGCTCTGCAGAGTATACCCGGAGGGTGCTTCCGTGTTCAAGTTTCACTTGCATCGATAAGTTTCTCTAGTGTTGATTGGTGTAACTGTCCTTCCCACTAGTTAGTTGTCTGATTGATTTGTCTTTTAGAAACTTTTAGTGTGTGCTCTATCATTCATGCAAGCTAGACCTTATCGTGTTGGTTGATCATTTCACAAAGTGGAAGATCAACATCTTTGTCATTCGCGTAGGCTTCAGGGCCTAACGTCGGTCACTTTGGAGATACCTCTGCCACTGTTGAAGCGAAGGCTAGATCAAGAAGGATCGTTCGAATCTACTGGGCCACAGGAAACTGTACCCAAACCAACTCCGAGAGAATATTTTCCTGCTCCAGAGGAATCCATCATTTCTAACCTCGAGACCAAAGGTTTCAGGCCAACAAATCCTCTGATCACTAACTTATCAGTGCCACTTATCATTTATATAGTGCCTCTCGAGGTGACTTCTCCTGAATGCCAGTTTATTCGGTGAGCAACAATGGAAGCAATTGTTGCTACTTCATACGGGAGTCCCCGTACTCCCGTCACGGCTATCGCAGGAGGGGGCATTTACCTCCTCCCCCACCTCTACCTTTCAGGACCATGGTTGTCTCGATGCCCACAATGTCGGGTAGTGGTTCGATTCCTTTGATGGATTCAACCATTGTTCCTTTCATTCAAAATGCATCAGGCGCTCCCTTCTCATATGGGATGCCTGGTTTTGACTCTAAATCAGTTCTTATGTACTCTACTCTACAGACAATGGGTCTGGGGCAAGGAGCTCTAATGCTCCCTTACAAGGATCCACCACGAGAACCACTGCCCCATTCAATGTTGTTTCTTACGGTGGGGGTCATATACCTCCTCCATCCCCTTCACTCGGTAGTGCGTTTCAACAGCTAATAGGGCCAAATGAAAACTATAGTTTTTTAGTCGGGGGAGTCTCGGAACTTCATCCTACACAACTTCGGTGGGATCAATTTCGTTTTATTTGTTTGGTGCATTTTTAAATAATGCTTTCACTTCATCTTTTGTCTCGAATAGGGGAAATTATGTCTTTAATCAACAAAACCCTGCGCAAGGTTTCATTCCTTCACAGAGAGCGATGACAGGAGTTTACTCCACACAGGGTCTTTGGAATCCTTGGTAGGGCTCATTTCCCTCGCAAGGAATGTTGATCAGGGGAAACCCCTCCCACACCATGTGGAACCCCAGACAAGGTTCAGTACCTATGCCAAGAGGATCGGTTGGGGGCATCCCTAACCAAGGTCCTTGGAATGAAGCACAAGGAGCAATCCCTACACAAGCTACATCATCTAACCTCGAGAATCAGCTGACGATATAGAATCAAATGCAAATTCCTTTCACTAGACAAGGCCACCATGGTATCTACCAAAACCATGGCCAACAGTCCAATTTTTCCTGGCAACCTAGTGCCAATCAAAATCCAGGCCCCTCTTTTCATGTAAATACTCCACAACCGAAACTACCCTTTTTGGAAACTCTTCATTTTCCAAACCTATCGATATTGTTAAATGACCTGATTTGTCATGATCCACGTTGGCCCCCCATGCCGATTAAGTTTCCTTCTGATATCCTTAAATTTGAGGGCAAGCCTGGTGAAGATCTAGGTGATCACGTGAAAACTTTTCACTTGTGGTGCTCATCCAACTCAATGAAGGATGACTTCGTTCAATTGTTCTTGTTTCAACGCACTCTTATAGGGGGTGTAGCGAAATGGTATATTGAGCTCAATAACTCGAAGTATTCTTACTTTAATGACCTGGCTATGGTTTTCTTGAACCATTTCCAGTTGCCAGTGAGATACGATGCCGACACTGATTTGTTGTCCAACTTCAAGTAGATGAAGGTTGACCATATCTCAGATCATATCCAAGAGTGGCGGTGATGAAAGAGTTTGATTAAAGTCAAGGTACCTCTTGTATTCTTTCTTGAGTGGTTCTTAAAGTATTTGGTCCCTTGCGTATCCAAAGACGTAGCAACGTCCGAGGTGTTTTCCGAAGAAGAGGCTATTATGAGAGATCAACAACTGGAACTGATTTACTCTTAGTCCGACATGCTTTACAATATCTTACCCGATCTTCCACAGTCAAATCTCGACAAGGATGGAAAAAAAAATTGGGCCCCATGCTGATGGAATAGTGGGCTCAGCACAGAGTAAGTCCACAGATCTGTTGTCTAATAAATTACAACAGTTGTCAATTTAACAGATTGTGGCCATCCAAACTCCTAGTTCGGTTGCCCCTGTCACCCAGATGTCAAATGTACACAATGTGCAATCAACTACTACCAAGGATAACCAACAGACTGAGGGAAAGAATAAACAAAAAAACAAGAAGGGTAAGGGGGATAAAAAGGCTGCTAACAATGATGGCAAGGGAAAAACTGAAAAGAGAAAGGTGAAGTTTCCATGTAAGATTTGCATGGCTGACCACTTGACTCACCTATTCCCTCAGCTTGCAGAAGCCCAGAAGATTCTAGCACAACAACAACCCGTTGTG
This sequence comes from Picea sitchensis, assembly GCA_010110895.2. Taxonomy (NCBI): domain Eukaryota; kingdom Viridiplantae; phylum Streptophyta; class Pinopsida; order Pinales; family Pinaceae; genus Picea; species Picea sitchensis. The sequence goes on along the minus strand of SNQJ01S0003685.1, from coordinate 308,757 downwards.
TTAACAAACCCTTTTCTAGAAGGGAAAAATATGGCTCAAGCTTCTACATCGATGAGNCCTAATCCAAACAACTTAACCGCAAACATTTACATGATGAACATTGAATCTCATTTATCAACCAGGACTCATGACTATGGAACCCCAGAATATGTTGAGAAGGGAAAAGAGGCCTCCAACCCATTGAATCCTCTTCAAATTGAGAAGATAGTGGGAGAAACAATTACTTGCATCCCTAAAGGTGCGTTCAAGAAGGATTCTCATAACCCAAACATGATGGTTGCTCAGAATTACTCCATCGTGGAGGATCTGGCACAAACTCCTTGGGCAATGTCTGCTCTGGAAGTTCTCCAGAGTTGCCCCTCACAGAGAAAAATGTTGTTGTCTACCTTGGGAGTGGCAGAACCTAGTAACTCAGGAATGATCGTTTTCAATCTGACAGACCATAAACCTCATCTTCCTCACCATGTTTCCTTTTATATAGTAGTGGCTTACACCATGAAATCATTGAAACTGGACATTTTTTCTACGATGGTTGATGAGGGTGCATCGACTTGTGTGATGTCATTGGCATGTTGGAAGGCCATTGGACAACCTGAGTTGTCTCTGTTTCCCATGTTGCTTATGGCTTTTGACGGTCGATCATTCATACCACATGCTATAATTCCCTCTTTTCCCGTGCAGTTGGAGAGTAAAATTGTGTGCGTTGAGGTAGAAGTAGTCGATGCACCTCTCAACTACAACATTTTTTTAGGAAAGAGTTGGACTTATGCAATGCATACAATTGTAGCAACCATTTTTTGGGTCTTATGCTTTCCACACGAAGGTCAGATTATAACCGTCAACTAGTTGTCCTTCTCCCGTCTCGATTCTTCATCAGGGGAATCCACGGTCCCGATGATTGATAACCCAAAAACAAGAACTTTCAACTTAGGTTTCGGATTGTTTCTGTCATTGATGGGAACCTTTGATTATTCGTCGCCTTCCAATGATGTAAGGTTTATTTCGGTTATCCCTGACCAACCGAAGGCTGCAATTTTTCAAGTGTCATCTTTTAAAATGAGCTACTTTCATGACCTGTGGACTTTACCTTCCCCATCAGCTTTGATGGAAGGGGTAGGGCACCTTGGCATGGCCATGCCCTTATCCGATGTTGAGGTTGCATACAATGTTGTCCAACAACCCTCGGCCAATCCTAATTTGGATCCCACACAGGAGTTAGATCTAGTTCTTGAGATTATTTGGGCTCAAGACTCTCTCATCGCTCAGGGCCCTTTGGACTTAAAATTTCCCTCTAACGAGATGATATTGGAGGCAATGACTGGTCTGGATAGACCTCGAGATGATATTCAACATAGATCTTATTTTCTTCCCCGAGCTCGGGAGAATAGAGGCAAGAGAATTTGTAACAACCATGAATGGAGATATCCCTTGTCCTATTAACCCTATGGCTACGCACGGAGTATACGCTGAGAGAAACATGGAAATTATTGTTGCAACGATTCCTATTGATATCTCCAAAACCTCTGGCATCATGGAGAATGTCTTTGTTGAAGAATATTGCTCCCTAGAAGAGATTCAAATCTACACTGAGTTGTTTAAAGGTTTCTGCGACAAAAAATCAAATATTCCAAAAAGAGGGGACAAGAAATATACATTCTTTTTTCGGAAGCAAGATAGTCGCCCTTGGACAAAGCACATCCATTCATTTCTTCATTAAGCATTGGGATATAGTATGACCTTAGGAAGTTTTTATCGCTATATAGAGTTGTGTCCTCCTCCATTTGGTTACTCTTCCAAACATATGGAGAGTTTGTGATGCCTCTTGCATCATAGGCTTATGTCAATATTACGTTTCCTGAGTCTGATCATCTTTTGTGCTTTTGTTTAAGGGAAGACCTGAGTCGGACACTCTACAGTTTGTCTCTTGACTTTCATGAGTTAGCCATTCTGAGAGTTCGATCAAGTCTAGATTCAAAATCGATGAAGTTCTATGCCTGATCATTGAGATCCTCCAGTATTTCCCCGGCGATTTGTTGAAGACCTCATAGTTGTTGAAGATATTGAAGTTGTTGCTTGAGCTATGGTGTTCTCATCTCCAGCGTCAGGAGTCAATACTTCTTGAAGATGCATATTATATTGTACTTGAATATCATCGAATGCTTTTGAGATGTAGATCCGCTCTGTATTGCTCGCAAATTCACTTTACATAGACTTTTATATGACATGGATCTACATTGTATTTGATTGGTGGACATGATTAGTTCATCCCGAGCATGGTTATGCCCACATCAAAGAGATTATTATTATTTTGCAGATGGTGTGCTCCTAAACTCTGGTCCCGAGCTCATGCGACTTCATGCATTCCCACCGGTAAAGATATTGTAATGTATTTCATCCATTAGTTGCTCTTATGACCTCACACATTAGGGGGCATTTGTTATAACCCAAAAATTATCTACCTATGCATACATGGAATTGGCCTTTCTACTTGCACAATTTGCCAAATTATTGTTTAGACTCTCTTAAAAAACCATTTTTTGGAGCATGTATGTGCCCTGCTGCACTACTACCCACGTACATATGTTATCTGCAGACTAGAAACCCTAAGTACATATGTGAGCTGCATGCTAAACAACCCTTGTTTATCTCCAAAAGTTGTAAAAAATAAAAATTTGTAAGGAACTCAGTATATTTTACAGGCTATAGTCGGTTTCCCAACCATTTTACCCCTTGTATCCCGTCCCCAAACTAATTAATTGTCTTTTTATCATATAAAAGGAGGTCTTGGGGTCTCATTTCAAGATCAAGCAAGAGAACAGAGAAACTCTGCCAAAATCCCTTTCTCTTTTAGCCCAAGTTTGTATCCCTCTCTGAGATTTGGCCTTAGCATTCCCTCTTTATCCTTTTCTCCTTATACAATCCCTTCCCTTTTCCTAAAGAGATCAGTAGATTATGAGAGGATACATGGGAATGATGCACTTGGAGCAGCAGTAAGAGGAGCCCGAGCCTAGTTCACAGAGCATTTTTCAGATCAAGAAGGTTGTAATCATTGTAATCTTCACATTTGAATAAAAGAGTTATTTTTATGTCCCAAACATTGTGTTTATTTGTTTTCATTTGATTAATGCATCTAGATTTATATTTGAACACTAACATTGAAAAGTAGAGATAAAATATCTTATATCTTTTTGTTTCTCAAGTTTCTTGTAGGTCATCTTTGGGAGGAGACTAGCCATCCAAGAAACTACAAAGGTGAAGGAAGACTACATCAGACGATAGGACATAAGGTATTTCCACTTTTCCTTTTCTTGTATTTTAAGGGAAGTCAGTGCTATGCCTATATTCCAACCCAGTATAGTAATAGGGGGATTTTCCCCACCAGTAGGGATACCTTTGGTTGGGGGTGGGGGGGAATATTTGATTGATGCAGCAACAATTCACAGGGTTACAGGGTTACCCATGCATGGAGAAGAGCCTGAAAAATCACTAACTACTAAGGATGTTTCCTAGAATGAGGTATGTGGCATGTAGAGTACACATCGGAGATCACGTGGGGTGGTAATTTTTGAATTATATGCCCGGCCAATCCAGTTTGATACCTAATTGATCACCTGTAAACTCTTGCGCAATTGTTCAAAGGAGGAATGCCCACTTGAGGTCATCATCACTGCAGAGAAACATCTCATAGGTGTCCAAATGGATTGGGCATGCTACATACTAAATGAATTTATTAAATATTTCCTACATGCACAAAACCTTGGGAAGGACTTTCATTACAGTTGGATTTTGCTACTCCTCGCGGTGGTTCTCTAGAAGGCTCATCGGGGATTTGAGTGAGCTTGTAAGACTAGGTCCATGTTTGAAACTCCTCATTTCCTCATATTGCAATAAAGAAAAGACCCTACTATCCAAGAATCCCATGACACAATATTTCAATAGTGGTACTAGCAACTTTTCTAGGAAACTGGTTTGCAGATGTGCATTCCGCACAATATTATTGACAGGCATGCTAGTTACCTTATGTTTGAATGTAGTTTTCATATTTCTTACATCTATACTAGTGATGACTAGGGGGATGCAATGGCGTTAATCTCATTCTGTGTCACAAAATAATACATTCAACAAAGATTCATTGCGTGGCCAAGGCATCTACAACTAGTCCTGGATGAAGAAATGGAGACTCTTGAAATGCACATTGAGCGTAGCCAAGACCAAAAGTGGGTTGAAACTTTGTGATTGTAGGAACAATGTAAAATCCCTATGGGTGGGTATCCAACAATGACACCTCATCCAATTGGCCTTGAGACCCATGCCCCACACAAAAATCCACATAGTCTACCCCAGCCAGTGCAGAAAGGCCATGAAACAGTCCAACTATTCATGGTCCCACTCCCCCTATACAATAGGGTCCAAGCTCGATGGAAATTGGTGTAGAGACTTTGATTGATGCACTCAAAAGAAAATTATTGTTGCAACAACAAATATAGGGAGAGGTTATTCGTAATATTGATCATCTTCATCGCAAACTTGGGGGCACAATTTTTCCATTTAACACCATACCAAGACCACTAGCATTTGTGAGAAGTTCCAGTAGTCTTGCACAAGTTCTTCAATTTGACCCATCAGTGCCAAATCCAATGGAAATGGCCAGTATCAGCATCTCGTTGGCACTAATTCCAACCCCAGTAGTGCATGACTGTGTTTCCACACTACTTTCATAATTGTGTGAACAACACCAAACTCTTGGTCACGATTATGCACAACTACAACTCCAGCATCAAGTGGACATTGTTGCGTATAGTCAGACTCTTGAGAGCTATAAAAAGGCAGTTCAGGATCACCAGGACTTACAATAGAAATATGATACGTAAGTTGAGGTACATGCCACTGCCAAGGTTCAATATACTAAGATTAGTACCATTTTCACTGACCTTATCGATATGGTGGACAATCTGCATGCACAGATATTAACTACCTCATCATAACATCGTGACATCCCCCCCTTGTCTTAAGCTCTCGTCCATGAAGTCCCACCTACAACATTTGGACTCCCTACTTACAAATATACATCTGCCACTACATCAAATAGAACCAAAGGTAATTCAGTTGTTGCACAATATTATGTTTTCTCGAGTAGTTGTCCAAGATGGCCAACATGGGTTGAAGGAAGTTTCAAGTGTGGTTGACTACATCTTCAACTTATGGAATCACCTACAGAACCCTCCTGAGTTGAATAATATTGGTGATTGAGTTCGTGCAGTAGAGCTTGAGGTTACACATAAAAAGAACAACCTGGCATCTCTACATCCATGAGAGCATGCGATTGTAATGGAAACTATTGCAGCAAAAGAAAAAGAGATTATTGCAGCCTAGGTGGAGCAACAAAGCATATATGAGCTCATCATTGTTGCGGTTGATAAGGCCTTGATATTTTACACCTAGATAACATACACATAGGTTGTTTTCAGTCCCTTAATCGAAAATTGTAAACAATAGACCCGACAACCCCTCAAGTCATAGCAGTCGACGTAGATGCAGTTGTTTAGCTCACCCAAGAACTTCAGTGTAATTATTGGGTATGTGCTATATTATTTGCATGACTAGCTTAAGTGTCTACTACATTCCGTCAGGCGCGCAGAGGGGTTTGAAGGGGGGGAAATAAGCCCCCCCTTGGGGGTTCAAGGGAAGTTCCCCCGAGAAAAGAAATTTTCCTCGTGAAATGTGTCTAATTTTTGCCTCTTTTTTCATGTTGCCTTGATTTTCGTGTCCATTGTTGGGCGGTTTTTCGGCACATGGGTTTTGTCGATAGTTTTCTATTTCCAGTTAAGGAATTAGGGTTGTTTACTAATCCAGGTCATTGGGTTAGGGTTTTGGATGTTGTTGGATCCTATATGTATATTTTATTGTAAACAATGTATCACTATGAATGAATATATAATATGTTGGTTTTCCCAGTTTGGGTTTCCAAGGGAAAAATCTATGTGTAATGTGTGTATTTTCCATTGTGTCTTTTATGTTCTTTTATTGAAAATATGTTTGCAGTAAAATATTGTACAAGGTTAAAATCTACATTTGGTATCATAGTTTTGTTGGCTTTAGAGGGACTCCTTTGTGGTCAAGGGTTTGGCTCGGGATTGTGATAAGCCTTGTTACAATGGGAGATTTGTGGTATTGATTTTTCAGGTGAAAAGAAATGGTGAGTAGTTCGAAAATGGAGATTGTTAATTTTAATGGGAAAATTTGTGAGCTGTGGAAGCTCAATATGGAAGATCTGTTGGTGGATAGATATCAGTGGATCGCAGTGGATCTGAGTACTGCACCTACAGGAACTTCAGCAAATGACTAGAAAAAGTTGGATCAAAAGGCGAAGAGCACAATATGACTATGTATCTCAAATTCATTATTACTGAATGTGTCAGAGGAAGCTACAACCAAAGATTTATGGGATAATTTGGGGAAGTTGAATCATTCTAAGTCCCTATTAAATAAACTATTCTTGAGAAAGAAGTTGTGTAACCTGAGGATGAGAGATGAAGACTTAGTGGAAGAGCATTTGAACGCCTTCAATACGATGGTAAGTCAGCTAGTATCCATTGAGATTAAAAATTCAGATGAAGATATGTGTATCATTTTACTGTGCTCTTTACCATACTCGTGGGATAGTCTGGTTGTGGCCATAGGTAGTAATACAACTGCCTTGAAGTTTGATGAAGTGGTCTCATCCTTGTTGTAGGAGGAGATGAGACGGAAGAACATGGAAGGATAGAGAACAGATGCATTATTTGCAAGAGGATGCTCCCAGGAAAGAAACAAATCTAAGTCCTCAAGTGGGAGATATAAATCTAAGGGAATATATAAGTCTCCCGAAAATTTTGTAAAGGTACACTGGAGATGTGGAAAAGAAGGGCACTACAAGAAGCAGTGTAGATCCAAAGTTGAGAAAAAGAAGGGATCTAAAGAATCTCCTTCTACAGAAGAAAAGACCTCCAAGGAAGAAGGAGGGGATGTGTAGTTGGCTTATTCAAGTACACATGGAGATCATGAGGCATGGTTGGTTGACTCAGGTGCATCCTTTCATATGACTCCCCACAGGGAGTTGTTCTGTGAATATGAAAGGTATTATGGAGGTAATGTTTTCCTAGGTGATGACTCAACAACCAGAATCATAGGTCGAAGAAAATTCAAGTTGAGGCTCATATATGGAAGGATTAAAACACTAACTGGTGTTCTGCACATCCTAGGATTGGCGAGAAATTTGATTTATGTAAGAAAAATGGACAATGCAGGGGTAAAAACAATATTTGAAAAGGAAACCTATAGGATGGTTTGAAGAGAAATGGTGTTGTTGAAGGGAGTTCGGTTTGGAACTCTGTATAAGCTACAAGGAATCACTATTAGTGATGGGTGCAATAGTTCCATTGTTCTTGATATTGGATTTGAAGAACAAAGAACTCTTATAGTCTCTAGAGAAAATTTTATGATGTGGCATCAAAGACTGGGGCATATCGGAGAGAAGGTTCTTCGGCTACTACACGGTAAAGGTATGGTTGTAGGTATTTCTAACTACTCTTTGGATTTTGATTTCTGTGAACATTGTGTATATGGGAAGCAGAATCGGGTAAGATTCCCCTCTGGTGCAACGAGGGCAGAAGGAATTTTACAGCTAGTTCACATTGATGTGTTTGGACCTGTGTCGGTTCCATCGTTGGGAAAATCGGTGTACTATGTCTCATTTATAGATGAATTCTCGAGGAATACTTGGATATATTTCCTCAGGAATAAATATGAAGTTTTTGATAGGTTTGAAGATTTTAAGGCTCTTGTTGAGAATCAAAAAGAGAAAAGAATTAAGGTGTTGAGGACAGATAATGGCAGAGAGTTCTACAGGAATGAATTTGAATAATTATGTAAGAAGTGTGGTATAGCAAGGCATAAGACTATTACATATACACCTCAGTAGAATGGAGTTGCGGAAAGGATGAACATGAAAATGATGGAAAAATCAAGGTGCATGCTCAGTGGTGTTGGGTTAGTGGAAGAATTCTGGGCAGAGGCAGTGCGTATTGCATTGTTGGCCCTCGACCAAGTTTTGGGGAAACTTTGGTTAGTTTTGGAGGTTTTTGCCCACTTTTGGACTTCGACACCCTGATCAAAGCAGGAGCACCCAGGCAGAGCTAATATAATGAATCTCACCTATTTTGAGGGCTATGTGGACCTAGTAAGGGGTCCTCTGGGTTTTGTAATGGGTTTATGGGATGTCGGCCCATGGGTTTTCCCCATGTTTAGGCCTTATTGTAAGATTTGTAAAGTATAAATAAAGAGGAATGTATTGTAGAAGTAGGTAGTTCTGTGTGTGAAGGAATGTATGTGGTTGAGGCTTTGTGATCGATTGTGATTTTGTAGGTTGTGCTTAGTTATTTTCATGCTCAGTGTGGAGCAGGTGCTAAGTGTCATGATAAGAGATTTTGGCTCTTTGCATTTTACCTATCTTTGGAAGGTAAGAAGGAGGATCTAGTGCTTAGTGCATAGATCTCATGTCTTGTGCGAAGCTCAACTCTGTGGCTTAGTGCACAGGAGTGACTGGATGTAATATTTTGGTGAATAATAAAGAGGCGAAGCGGTTTGTGGACGTATCCCCACCCTAGGGTGAACCACGTATATCTAGTGTCTCATGGTTTTCTTTGTGCAGTGTCATTTCTGTTATGCATTTTCTTAGTGCTTTGATTATGAAGTGTAATGAATATATATTTTGTTTCTTAAGTACTTTACTTATGTTAAAGGGTAAATGAATGATAGACTTAGCTCACAGTGCTAAGTGCTAAGTGCTCAGGGTGCATAATCACTTGTTGTTACTACGCTTATCTGTCTTTTATTATGCTCTGCGGTATTAATGGGGTTAATAAACTAATGCATGTTCACTTCCTAAGCGTTAAAAAAATATTTTGTGAAGTGCTCTTATCACAGATTTGTGTCCCAACCTAGTTACAAACACCTGCGTCCTGTAACCCCCCCTGCTTCTACCTTGGGTGAGACTTCTCTTTCTTCTCAGGTGTTGTCAAAAGGGTCGGTAGTCAGGGTTTTGTTGGTGCGTTGTTAAGAATTAAACCCTGGGTCTGCCCCTGTGCCAACATGCATGTTATCTGGTCAATAGATAATCCTCATCAGTGTTGGATGACAAGAATCCACTAGAGGTATGGACTGGTAAGAAACCTTCTCTCACACATCTCAAGGTATTTGGTTGTGAGGCCTATGTTCATGTTCCAAAGGAAAATAAGAGTAAGTTAGATAATAAGGCTGAAAAGTGTATCATTATTGGGTATAAAGATGGTCTCAAAGGTTATAAGCTTTGGAACTCATAAACAAAGAAGGTTGTGTATAGTCGATATGTGGTATTTAGATAAATGAGGGATGTTGTTAAATAGGAATTCCTACCAAGTAAGGAAGAACCAGAGAAAATGGAGTTTTATTTAAAGGATGATGAATCAGTCTCTATAGAAGAACATGAATCAGAAGAAGAAGATCCTCATACTCCATTATTGAGGAGATCGATTCGAGAAATAAGGCTACCGTAAAGGTATACTCCATTCGATTTTCATTCAAATTTTACTTTGTCTATTACTGATGATGATCCTAGAACTGTCATGGAGGTAGTGGATTCAGAGGATGGAAATCTATGGGAAAAGGCCATGGATGAAGAAATGGAAGCCTTGTATAAGAATGAGGCTTAGGATCTAGTGGAGTTGTCGACTGGAAGAAATCCTATGGGAAACAAATGGGTATTTAAAAAGAAGTTGAATGCAGAAAGCAAAGTGGAGAAATACAAATCTCAGTTAGTAGCAAAGGGTTATTCCCAGGTTGAGGGAATTGATTTTGGTGAGATTTTTTCTCCTGTTGCCAAGTTAACTTCCATAATATTTCTATTATTTGTTGTTGTTGCATTTGATTTTGAAGTAGAATAGATGAATTTGAATACAACATTCATACATGGGGATCTGGAGGAAAAAATCTATATGAAGTAGCCAGAAGGCTTTGTTGTGAAGGGAAAGAAGGAGCTGGTATGCAAGCTGAAAAAGTCCTTGTATGGTTTAAAAAAATCACCAAGGATGTGGTATCAAAAATTTGAAAATTATATGTTGGGACTCGGCTTCACAAGAAGCAAAGAGGATCACTGTGTGTATTTTAAATTAATTGGTGATCATTTGATTTTTTTGGTCTTGTATGTGCATGACATGTTGCTGATAGGAAACAATAAGGAGATTACCCAAGATGTGAAAAATCGGTTGTCCTCTAAATTTGACATGAAGGATCTTGGTGCTTCAAATTTCATTTTGGGCATGGAAATTAAAAGAGATCAGAAAAAAAGGAAGCTCCGGTTAATCAGAGAAAATATGTCGAGACAATATTGCAGAGTTTTAATATGCAGAAATGTAAACCAGTCAAGGTCCCTATTCCTGTTGGTGTAAAGTTATCCGTTGATCAGTGTCCCAAGACATAGGAAGAGAAAGAGGACATGTCTCGTGTTCCATATGCGAGTGCAGTTGGCAGTTTGATGTATGAAATGGTCTGTACTAGACCCAAAATTGCACGCGCAGTGGGATTTTTGAGCAGGTATATGTCAATACCAGAGAAGGATCATTGGATAGTAATAAAAACGGTTTTCAAGTATTTGTGTTACACTGCTAGCTATGGATTGTGCTACCAAGGAAGATCAATATTGGAAAGAGTGTTGGACATACATGGCTTTATGAATGCAGACTGGGTTGGATATCTTGATCGTAGGAGATCTACAAGCAGGTATGTGTTTAACCTATTTGGAGGAGCAATCAGTTGGATGAGAAAAAGATAGGTTGTAGTGGCACTTTCAACTACAAAAGATGAATACATGGTAGCCACACATGAAAGTAAGGAAGTATTATGGTTACAAAGATTATGTTCAGGTATTGGGTTGGTACAACAAGATGTAAGGATAGATTGTGACAGTCAGAGTGCAATTTTTCTGGCAAAGAACCTAGCTTATCATTCAAAGACAAAGCATATTGATATTCAATATCACTTAGTGAGAGACATGATTGGAGAAAATAAAGTGTTGTTGATGAAGGTGGACACTTTGAAGAATGTTGCATATTTATTAACAAAATCTGTGAGCACTGAGAAGTTCTCTTGGTGTAGAGGATCCATGGGCATTGTTGCCCTGGATTGTTGACTATGTAACCCTGTAACCCCCTGTATGAAAAGAAAACAACAAGTGGGATAATGTTGGGTATGTGTTATATTCTTTGCATAAATAGCCTTAGTGATTGCTACATTGTGTTGAGAGCACAGGGGGTTTGGGGGTAGCTCCCCCGAGAATTTTTTTTTGCCTCGATTTTCATGTCCATTGTTGGACGGTTTTTCAGCACCTTCTTTGTTTCGATGGTTTTCTATTTTCGGTTAAGGAATTAGGGTTGTTGACTAATCTAGGTCATTGGGTTAGGTTTTTGGATGTCGTTGGCTCATATATTTATATTGTATTGTAAGAAATGTATCACGGTGAATGAATATAGAATATGTTGGTTTTCCCGGTTTGGGTTTCCAGGGGAAAAATCTCTGTGTGATGTGTGTATTTTCCATTGTATATTTTATGTTCTTTTATTGAAAATCTATTTGCAATAAAATATTGTACAAGGTTAAAATATATAGTAACCTTAAAGAGATTGATCGCTAGCTCAAGGATTTCATCCATGAGCTCCTGAAGACAATTCCATTCGTTGCGACAGTCACTCATTAAGGTAGTTGATTCGAGGACAAGCCAAATAATAGTGGTGGGGTCCTATTGGCTCCCAAAGTTTTGGGTTAATATTGTGCACACGCACAAACGAAGTTATGTGTGTCCATTCAAGTTTTGTGCATGCTTAAGCAAATACGCAAGGAGAGGCAAAAGGTGCATGCACTAGACCAAGTTTATTTAATGTGCATCAGTTCTAGTTCTGCCAATGTGTGTCGACCCAAGTTTTGTGACGTGTGCCATAAATCAAGAAGAAACTACATGCACACCAAAATAAAGAAAATAATCTTTGGGAAATATCCCTGAACGATTACTACAAGCAACATGAGGGATTGTGGAGCATCTAGAAAATAAGATGGAAAGGTAGTTTAGATTGCCACGATTCCAAAGAGGCTACATGGAATTCATGTGAGTGATAGAAGCATGTGGGACTGGCAATCAACAAAACGAGTGGAGCAGAACTGAAAGTGACTGAGTGTTAGAGCTGAGAAACAGATAAAAGGGAGAAATGACAATAGAAAGAGAGTCAAATCAATAGTCAGTTGATTATTGTTGTTGTTTCTCATCAATGTCCTTGAGCTCGCTCAAAGCACATGGTTTTGTAATTTCTCTGGTTGTAAGTCTGAGCTTTTCATCTCCATAGAGTCTAGAAGGATGTGCATGGCGCGATGTAATGTGACCATGGGGAAATTCATAGAAGAGTATGGATTTGTTGCTATCAATTTATGAGTTTATTAATGTATATTTGCGATGATGGAATGAATATAATAAATTTGCAGTGATTCAAGTCTATAATGTGTTACTCATGTTTTAATTAAATGTGCATTTGTTGTTGTTTCATATTGTTAAGGGCTAATTAGTGTTCAATGGATTGTCTGAAAGCGAACCCGAATGGATCTTTCTGTAATTAGTCCTCCATCACTGACATAAGAACATATGGTCGTTGTGATCCTCTCGGTGTCTTGGGTGAGACCTTTTTTAGCCTTGGTTGAGGATTGATATGTCGATGCCTTGGGGTTTTTGTTGGTCACTGTGGATGAACCCTGGGTCATAAACCCCCCAATGTTAGGAAGGACACGTGCAAGGGTGAAATGACCCAACAATGGCTAGAAAGGCTCAAAGAGAAGCATTGACAACAATTTCCACGACCAAGGGTTGAGTGAGCTGTTGAGAACTCACTAAAGAGACCAAAAGGACAAAATATTTAAAATACAACCAAAGAATTTCTAGTGTAGGATAAAAAAGAACAACAACACCATGAGCATAGGATACACTAAAAATCATATACCCTATGCACATCTATTCTAGGAAAACCAAAGTTTGTGATGAAAGAAACTGAAAAATTAAAAAATAAAAATAAAGAAGAAATTTTTTCCTACTAACCAACCGGAAAGTAGGCCTAAACTTTTAAGATTACCAATGTATTTAAAAACAAAACCAAACTACAAAAAGTGGGGGAAAAGACCAATTAAACCATAGGAATAATTCTAAGAATTATTTCCTGGTGGAGTCACCATTTCTATTGCAAGATATTTTTCACACACAAGTGTCAAAGCCTCCTTGATAAGCAATTGTTGTTTTATCGGCAGATCTAAGATCCAACCCATTCTTTCCCTAACTTGATATCAATTTAATTATACAAATCAATAAGAGATAGGAAGGAGAGGACAAGGAAAACCTAGATTTACTCCAAGAGAAATTCTATTCAATTTGGTATTTGTCTGAGTCGGAGGAAGAACAACATACAAAGAACTAGAATCTCAATCACATGTGCAAACATGTCAAACAACAATGATTCCTATACTCTTTCTCAATAAAACCATATTTCATAACCATAAATCTATGAATTATCTTGCAAATTGAAATGAAAGCAAAACAAGAATTAAATGATGAATTCAACATCTAATGAATGTAATTATTAAAGATAAATTTTGATAGATAACACAACAACATTTTTTTTGGGCAAGAAGGGGGGGGAGGAGGAGGGATATTCATTATCATAATTGGAAATTAGTTATAACATCATATACCTACCATCTCTGATGATGACCTCCATAAATGAACTTGGATTTATTCACACTCAACCTCTTATGACGCTAATCCTCTATCAAAATATGCAACGCATCCATAACATAACCAAGGATCAAAGTGGATGCCAAAAAAACCTAGCTACAAATGAGGAAGAACACTCACTGAGTAATACGGAGGGAGAAGGTCCCCTTTCCACATTTAAACCTCCTAATTATATGGAGAAATTAGGGTTTTAGGTTGGATCCAATCTTCACATCATTGTATAGGATGATGATACATGGCACAATCATATGACACTTGTTCAAAACTTGCTTTTTATATAAATTTATATTTTTTTAAGTTTTGGAGACTATCTGCTCAGGTATAATCCCAAATAACAATACCCAAGCTATCATGGGATATATGAAGGAAACCTATGCTAAGGGTGTCAAATACTGATAAAAACCGAGCGAAGGACTCTAGAAATAATAATTTTGGTAATGAAACGTCTTCATGAACATTGTATCAAGTATAATCTGCAATGTAAAGTAGGTATACTTTGAAAACCACCTAACTTTGGTACATGTGTAACCAAATCATGGTGATAGCATGTATTACATTGATTACATGAGATGCTCAAAATGGTTATGATGTCATTTGAACAAGCTCAAGATTTGGAACTCAACAAGAGATCACAAATGTTCATATAGTTTGCATAATAATGAAAATTAAAATTTATTATATAATTTTTTAATATTTAAAAAAATAAACCATTGTATTGATATTTCAAGAAAAAATCGAACACACATAACTGACCTCTAGACTATATGTTTTTTTAATATTTATAAAACAATAATAATTCATATACCTTACAAATTATAAAACACAAACATACGTTCATGAGAAGAAAACACACTCGTCTTAAGCATTGTATTAAATTTATTTTATTAAGCTCGACTTTACCTTACAAAGTATAAAACACAAACCTACGTTCATGAGGAGAAAACACACTCGTCTTAAGTGTTGTATTAAATTTATTTTATTAATCTTTTCTTTTTTAGTCTTCTGTTATTTGAAATGTAGAGCTTAGTGAGGTCTATCCATATGACCATATTGTATGTGTATGATAGCAAGCCCTGGCCAGTTACCAAACCAAACCAAACTATATCCAATCATTGTCACATAGTTGTTCCCAAACACTAATAAAGCCCTACTCTCTGACCCAACCGATGTTTTTGCTTCGCTTTGTAGCCTTCTATGACCTTCAAACCAAGGGCTATTGATTACTAGGTAATTGCTTCTTGTCGTCTCCTTCCTTCTGCACAAATGATGATGACGATGATATGGAAATGGGTGATAACTAACCATTTCCCATTATTGAAATCAATGCTTCCTCATGCACTTGAATTTACTTTTACTCTCAAATCCCATAAAACATTCTCCAATTTCTACACCCAAATATCATCCCCATCCACAACTCCACCAGGAAGGGAGGTTTTCAAAGAATTTCTTATCAACAATTATGTCTTAACACCTGAAGAAATTTCAAAAGAATTTAGGCATAACAAGGATTTGCTTCGTCAAAAATCATGCTGGAACCTGAAAGAAGTTTTTGAGTTGTTAAAAGGTTGTGGTTTGACCACACCTGCCCAGATTTGAAGGGTGGTTATTTGTAACCCTTGATTTTTGTTTCGTAGTGTTGACACAAACATACAGTCTAAGATCAACCTCCTTAGGAATTTCATGAAGGAAGAGGATATCGCCAAACTAGTTATAAGGGATGCAAAAATATTTAATTCCAGAGAGGATAGGGTTAAATTCACAATCTCACTTTTGCGAAAGTTTTGTGGTGAGGGTCAAGCATTATCAGAGTTAATTGCCACTACACCTCGTTTACTCTATGTTTCAAAGGAAAAGATTTTGGAGTCATTTAATGTAACATCCCCAGCCACCAAACTACTTTGATACCACAATGTAACATCCCCGTTACCAAAATGTTATGATACCAGAATGTAACATCCACGTTACTAAAATTCTTAGATACCACAATGTAATATCCCAGTTACCAAATTGCACAATGTCGCACCAAGAATTTAGTGTGCAGTTTCTTCTCTATAACATTGGTCTGTAAAACAAAACTTGAAGTAATGTGCACAACCCCAAGCTGGTTGTGTCACACAATTTAAATCAATGGAACAAACACAAGACAATTGTGCGCACAAACAATTTTGAGTTCATAAATACTATTATGCACGCAACCACTTTGGACACATTATTACTACTACACGCACCAACACTCTAGAGTCGCACAAAGAGCTATGTTCCCCTTTTACATGTGAGTTATTCCTTGTGTCATCGGTGATTCTAGCCTCACCTTAATTACTGATGACCAGTGTCATATAATCAACCATTAGGAATACTTAGCCATTGTTATGCTGTACATATGTGATGACTACACAAAGCTAACAATAACGTGCACAACTTGACATAACTAAATATCAAATTCTTAACAGAGATAGCATACACCTTGACATAATTAACAGCATGTAAACACACGTAACTGTCATGACCCATGTCTTGTATATGCGGCAAAAGGTAGCTCTACAACATATAAAATCCATGTACAAATATATATACAACTGTGACACATAGTATATTCAACATGCATATGCACATCATACAGGGAGATAACCCATATCATAAACTAGACAATAAGCACACAACAATTATAATAAGTACATGAGAGACACTTATCTTTTATAAATAGTCATCAACTGTGTGTAGGACTTAGATGTTCCTCCTAGCCATAGACTTTGTTGCTAATAAACTTTCAGGAACAATTCACTCCCTAGCTGGGGTGTAAACTCCACCAGGGAAAAATGATTCCTAATGCCAAGCTAAGGTCATATAGATAGTGGAATTGCTCGGTCCAAGGTACCCACTGCTACAACTAGTTTACAGTCCATGATTCCCTACATGCCTATCCCACCCCAGGAAGTGTGCCCCTTCTCTTCTCAATAGTCCTTCGGCTTCCCCAGTTCCCTTCCAAGGTTTCAACAATAAGCCAAAAATGAAGTCTTAGAACACTACAACTAATTCCCAGTATACCAGGGAACAATTCCCAACAAACTCTCACTTGGATAGTATGATGACAGGCCTAACAACCTTCCTATTCGACAACAAATCTCTCATCTAGAGAGAATACTCATTGGCCCAACAACCCGCCTCTTTGACTATGAACTGATTTTTTCCCAAGCATAGGGTTAAACAATTGACAATGAACCATTTGATAATATTCAATTCTCTACATTTCCCCTAGAGTAGTATCAGTCTGAAAAAAATGAAAAAAAATGAATGAATCCCCCAAAATACACTAAGGCCAACAATATATATTGCATGCATTAAACTAGACACTTGTCACCTCTAGGTTTATCTTTAGCCATTTGGTGACTTGTTCCCATTCCATGGGAACTTAGGATAAATAAAATATCCATAAAATACACTTTTTAAAAATATTAATAAAATATTCTCTTGGGCTTAAGCCCCCTTGTGTAATGACCCTTAATTATTAAGATGATTAATTTAATAAATAATCCTAAAAATTAGCTAAACTATAATTAATTATTAAATAACCTTAACTAATTATCTGTTATTAATTAATTATTTTTTATTATGATTAGTTTAAGTATGAATAACTCTTTAATTAATGGTTAATGATTAATTTGTTTATTAATTACTTAATTGATTAATTAAGTATTAAACAAAGGGGGGGAAATAAAATATAATGTTAAATGGGGTTACGTATCCCATAGGGGGATAACGTAACCAATACGTAAAAGGGAAACATNAGGATTGGGGAGAGTGAAATCTACAGTGGAATTACAGTGCACCGGGGGGGCTGTAGAGGTTTTGGGCTCGGAGGGCTAGGACATCCATTGATGTCCTAGGGCTAGGCGTACTAGTCGGTAGGGTGGCTGGTTTTGAGGTGTCCTAAGGAGCAGCGTCAGGTTCAAGCGGCAGATAGCATCAAGCGGCGGATAGCATCAGAGTGAGGTATGTAAATTGTTAGAAAATTTTATTTATTGAAATATTGGATTGAATGTGCTAGATTAAGTGAATTGTGAGTAAATTTTAAATTTACTATTCTGTTCTAAATTAATGGTTGTTATAATTAAATTAGAGCACTACACCTTGGCTTAGCCCCTCTCATAAACTCTAGCCCCCTTTTCCCTTTTTCGATGGAGCTTATCCCCCTGTCTCTTTTTCATTTAAGTTGGTATGCATGCAACGATGTAATATTATTCATAAATTGAGTGTGTTTGTATTATACAAGGATAGGCGCACTAGCCTATTTGCATCCTGACTCACCAACCTCATAACCACACATGCTCTCTGACCTCGAATACATATGCATCCATATACATATATACATAACTTGGTTTGATGCACACTTCCAGGTAATCCTCGTGCACTTACTCAAGTGTGTGCAACCTTGTGAAATGTGCTCATCCTTTTCCTTTTTGCGCAATCCTTGCACACTTACTCAGGTGCGTGCAACACTATGGAATGTGATCCCCCACTTTGAACTCCCTCTGGGTTCTTCCTTTATCTGCACAGCTCTTCTTCCTATCTTGGGCAACCTTTAAATTCTACCTTATCTTCACCATTTTTTCTTCCATTTCCCGGAGCAGATCTGATCCATCCACTACTATGTCTTCTACGTTGTCCCAACTCATTAGTGTGTTGCATTTTCTTCCATATAGCACCTCAAATAGTCTCATTTCTAAATATGCTTGATTCCCATTATTATAAGAAAACTCTACCAAGTGTTGATAGTCTTCCCATTGTGATGGTTTATCCATCACATACATTCTGAGCATATCTTCAATCACCTAATTTACCCTCTTTGTTTGTCCATTTGTATTAGGGTGATATGTTGTGCTAAATTTTAGATTTGTTCCAAATCCTTTGAATATCCCTTTCCAAAATTTCAATGTGAACTTGGGATCTCTGTCAAACACAATCGTCTTAGGTACACTATGCAACTTAGCAATTTATTACATTTATATTTCAGCAATGTTGGTTGGCTTGTGCGTTGACTTCACTGGAATAAAATGGGTAGCTTTAGTAAGCTTGTCAACCACTACCATAATAGAATCATGTTGTTTAGCAGTCTTAGGCAGCTTAGTAATGAAATCCATGGTTACAACTTTCCATTTCCACTTAGGGATGGGAAAAAGCTATAACAAACTAGTTGGATGTATGTGCTCAAACTTGACCCTTTGATATTCAAGGCATCTAGCAATAAAATTAACAACTTCCTTTTTCATGCATGGCCAATAATATTGCTTCTTGACCGTTGCAATTGGCTTCCGGTAGCCTGGATGTCCTACATAAGAAAATTTATGCATCTCTAACAAAATCACACTTTTCAACTTTTGAACATTTGGCACATAAACTCTATGCCTATACATGAGGATTCCATCCTTTTTTAGCTCATAACCTTCCAATTTTTGTTGCGACATACCTTGTTGTAATTTCATCTTTAAGTCCACATATCATTGGTCTGATTTGGAAACCTTTAAAATTTTGTCACTCAAATCGGATTTGCATATTCTAATAGTTCTAGCATGCACTTCATGCACCCTCTTGTTGAGTGCGTCAACCACCTTGTTCTCCTTTCCTATAATATGATTTATGTCAAAGTCATACTCACTGAGGAATTCTAACCATCTGCTTTGTCTGGTTTTTAGACCTTGTTGTCCAAACAAATAATTCAGACCACTATGGTTTGTTCTTAGCTCAAATATTTTACCCATGAGATAGTGCCTCCACATCTTCAAGGCATGCACTATGGCTTCCAATTATAAGTCATGCGTAGCATAGTGCCTTTCATGTTCTTTTAGCTTTCTTGATCTGTAACATACTACATACCCATTCTGACTAAATACTCCATCGAGCCCTTCCATGCATGCCTCAGTTCACACCAATAAGTCTTCATTTGGATCAACAATCCTTAGTATTGGCACACTTGATAGTAAACTCTTTAATTTCTGAAAACTTCTTTCACAATCCAAATTCCATTTAAATCACACACCTTTCTTTTGCAAGGATGTGATCAGGTGCGCAATCTTTGAGAAGCCTTCAATAAACCTTATGTACTAAAATGCAAGTCCCATGAAGGATCTCACCTCTGTGACATTTCTTGGTGTTGGCCATTCTTCAATGGCCTTTATCTTTTTCAGATCCACAACTATTCCTTCCTTGGAAACGATATGACCCAAATAATGAATATGTAGCTGATAAAATGAACACTTGCTCAACTTTCCATATAGTTGATGCTCCCTCAACACTTGTAGCACCATCCTCAAGTGTTGTTCATGCTCTTTTTCATAATTTGAGTAAATAAGTATGTCATCCAAAAACACAATGACAAACTTATCTAAATACTTTATAAAAACTTTGTTCATCAGACACATGAATACAACTAGTGCATTTGACATCCCAAATGGCACCACCATGCACTTGTAATTTCCATACCTTGTTCTAAAAGAATTCTTGTTGATGTCTTCTTTATTCTTTCCTAATGATATCCATATCTGAGATAAATATTTGAAAATATATGTGCACCCCTCAGCTAATCAAAGAGGTCATCTATCCTTGGAAAATGATAACTTTTTCTTTACTGTTACTTTCTCAACTGCTTGAAGTCAATACAAAGCCTCATCATACCATCCATATTCTTCATGAACAATACTGGGGAACCCCAAGGTGACACACTTGGGCATATATACCCCTTCTTTATAAGCTCTTCAATTTTCATATGAAAATCCTTCAACTCTGGTGTACTCACCCTATAAGGATTCTTGGATATAGGAGTTGCTCCCGACATCAGTTTTATAGAGGAATAAATATATATTTTCAATGGCAACCTTAGTATCTCCTTAAAGACATCTTCAAATTCTTTCAATATTTCAGTCTTCCACATCTATCACTTTATCCTTAGGTTCCTCCTCCATGTGCGCTACAAATACTTGACATCCTTTCCTGTAGCTTTTCTTCAACTGCAAGGCTGAAACTTCTCTGATAGTTATAGCTCTTGGATTTCCTTGAACTGTTCTTAAGTTTCCTTCCTTATCTAAGCAAGTAAATTCCTTATTTTAATAGTCCAAAATAACATGATGTTGGTCCAACCAATCCATACCAATGAGGCAATCATATGATCCCAAAGGTATGACATTCAAATTAGATTTTGTGCACAATCCATTCATATCTAATGGAAATACCTTAACTATCTCATTAATTTTCCTTTTTTCTCCAGTAGCTAACTGCACCAACCAAGGTTTTCTGAGCTTGCTTCTTAGTAATTGGAATCTTTCCACCATATTAGGATCTAGATAACTATGAATAGCTCCTAAATCAATTAAAATAACAATGGGTTGGCCATTAATCTTACCTTCCAATTCAATCATGTGCGACTGAAAATTAGCTTGCTTGTTATCCAAGGTTGTGTAGATCCTTGTACATTTCGGCCCATGTATTCAACTCTCATAGCTTATTGCATACTATGTGTCATCCTTGCGTTCTCACCTCTTTGAGGATAGTCTCTGTACATGTGATCTCCACCACATCCCCAACATTGAATATGTTGTCTTGGTCTTTTCCTCGTTGTCTTGGTCATTCTGGCCTCCTTGGGAGTTGGTTGTTCTTGAGAAGTATTTATGAAAAATGGTGGTTTAGTCCCTTCTTCCTCTATTCCACCTTGCTTTTCATATTTTCTTCCCAATCCTTTTGTAAGATCAGTCTTCCTTTTTGTTGATAATAGAGGCATTTAGCTCATCTTATGGTTTCCTCCACGTTCTTTGAGTCATCATATTATATCTTGTTACTGATAAAAGAAGTCCACTCAAGTACCTATGAATCTTAACCTACTCATCCTTGATGAAAGGGACATATTTGAGCAACTCTAAAAATCTCCTTTCGTACTCTTCTATTGTCATACTCCCAAGCTTGAGTTCAAATAACTCCTTCATTTTCTTGTCATAGTACTGCTTGGTTAAGTATTTCATTTGGAAATAATTTTTGAAATCTCTCCAAGTAACGTTCTTTTCATCAATGCGTTGCACTTGCACAAGTTGATCCCAACACTGATGCTTTTCCTTTAAGTTGATAGATGACCATTCTCCCTTCCACCTGCGCAGAATAATTATGCAGTTGGAAGTTTTTCCTCATAACCAACAACGAAGTCTTCGCATCTTCATCCTTCTTATTCTCACCATCAAAGGTAGGAGGCTTGATCTTATTCATTTCTCCCTGTAGTTCTTCCACCCCAGTATTTCTCTTATACTTTATGTTGGGAGATGGACTTGAGTTAATGCACACTCTCCTAAATGAATCCTTTGGTGAGCAGTGATGATTCCTATCAACACTTCTTGATTCTCTTCTTTTACCATGAGACCTCTGACTCCTAGGATTGTTTGACTCGGGATCCATATTCATATTATTTTCTATTATGTCCAAGCTTTGAATCAACTTGATATTGAAGCCATATTATTGCTCCTTGGCTTTCATAAGCCTCTCATTATCAATTTTATAGATTTGGACATTTTTTTGCAGAGACATTATGGTCTCTACCAAATTTATGCATTTCTTCTTGGATTTGGTACTATCGATACCCATATCGATATACAAACCCCTAAATTCGTCATCATGGTTGTAATTTCTTTGTGCCACTTCCATGCTTTTGATTCTCTGTGTTGATTTTTTCATCATCTTACCATTGTTAACTCTGCAAAATGTGTAGACAGTAAGATTTTTTAGATGAATGCATGCGACAAATTCCCGAAACTCTACACCATGTCGTCAGAATAATTTCTTTTGATTTCCTGGAATGATTTTTAACATCCCAAAATCTAGTGTGCATTCCCCATGCATCAACATTTTTGCGCGCATCACAGCTCTACACCGCACACCAATACTTAGCGCGCATGCCATTTTCATGTTGGTCTTAGGTCCATACAAGTCCAATATTGAACTTGTGGCTCTCATACCACAATGTAACATCCCCAGCAACCAAATTGCTTTGATACCACATTGTAACATCCTTGTTAAAAAATTGCTCTAATACCACAATGTACCATCCCTGTTACTAATTAACTGCTCTGATACCATAATGTAACATCCCCATTACCAAACTGCTCTGATACCACAATGTAACATCCTCATTACCAAACTGATCGGATTCCATAATGTAACATCCTTGTTACCAAACTAGATAATGTCACACCAAGACTTTAGTGTGTAGTTTTTTCTCTACAACATTGGTCTAGGAAACAAAACTTGAAGTGATGTGCACGACCCTAAGTTGGTCGTATCACACAATTTAAATCAACGAAAGAAACACAAGACAATTGCATGCACAAACAATTCTGAGTTTGTAAATACTACTATGCACACAGTCACTTTGGACACATTATTACTATTGCACGCACCAACACTTTGGAATCACACAAAGAGCTGGAATCACACAAAGAGCTATGTTCCATTTTTACATGTGAGTTTTTCCTTGCGTTCTCAATGATTTCAGTCTTGCCTTAATTACTCATGACAATTGTCATAGAATCGACCATCATGAATACTTAACAACTGTTATGCTCTACATATGCAACGATTACGCAAAGCTAACAACAACGTGCACATCTTCACATAACTAAATATCAAATGATTAATAGAGATAACATGCACCTTGACATAATTAAGATCATGTAAACACATGTAACTATCATGGCCCATGTCTTGTATATGCGGAAATATGTATCTCTACAAGATATAAAAACCACATACAAATATATACACAACTGTGACACATAGTATATTCAACATGCATATGCACATCATACAGGAAAATAACCCAAATCATAAAATAAACAATAATCACACAACAATTAGAATAAGTAAATGAGATACACTTATCTTTTATAAGAGTCATCAATTACGTGCAGGACTCATATGTTCCTCCCAACCATGGACTTTGTTGCTCATAAACTTTTAGCAACAAGTCACCCTCGAGCTAGGGCATAAACTCCACCAGGGAAAAAGGATTCATAATTCCTAGCTAAGGTCATATAGATAATAAAATTTCTTAGTCCAAGGTACCCACTACTGCAACTAGTGTACAGTCCATGATTCCCCATATGCGTGTCCCACCCTAGGAAGTGTGCCCCTTCTCTGCTCAAAAGTCCTTTGACTGCCCCACTTCCCTTCTAGGGCTTCAGCAACAAGTCGAACATGAAGTCTCAGAGCAGTGCAACTAATTCCCAGTGTACGAGGTAACGATTCCCAACAAACTCTCACCTGGATATTATTCTCACGACCCTAACAACCCTCATGTTCAACAATAAATCTCTCACCTGGAGAGAATTCTCATGGTCCTGAAAACCCACCTCTTTGAATACAAACCAATTTTTTCCCAAGCAAAGGGTTAAACAATAACAATTAGTTCTCTATCTTTCCCCCGGAGCAGTATCATTCTGAAAAACATGAAAAAAATGAATGAATCACCCAAAATACACTAAGGCCAACAATATATATTTCAAGCATTAAACTAGACAATTGTCACCTTCAGGTTTAGCTTTAGCCACTTGGTGACTTGTCCCCATTCCATGAGAATTTAGGATAAATAAAATATCCATAAATTACACATTTCAAAATCATTAATAAAATATTCCCTTTGGCTTAATCCCCCTTGGCTTTGCTCCTCTCATAAACTCTAGCCCCCTTTTCCCTTTTTTAGTGGAGTTTATCCCCCGATCTCTTTTTCATCTAAATCTGTCTACGTGCATCGATATAATATTATTCGTAACTTGAGTGTGTTTACATTATACAAGGATAGGCACACTGACCTATTTGCATCCCAGCTCACCAGCCTCATAACCACACAGGCTCTTCGACCTCAAATAGATATGCATCCATATACATATATACATAACTCATTTCAATGCACACTTCCAAGTAATCCCCACACACTTAATCAAGAGCACGCAACCTTGTGAAATGTGCACATTAGTTTCCTTGTTGTGCAATCCTTGCGCACTTACTTAGGTGCATGCAACACTATGGAATGTGCACACCCTTTCTTCGATAACAATTCTCGTGCACTACACAGGTGCATGCAAAAGCAAAACTTGGTGCTAACAACTCACCAACCTATATGTACATTTACATTTACACTTGGTACCAATGACTCACTAGCCTATATGTACAATAAAAAATGGGGTTCGAACTAGGGACATTACATTTAAACGGGTCAAGGATCTCGGGTGTCAGAAGGGATAAAAAATGATTGTCGTTGTTTTGCGTAATATTTTGGGTGTAGGGAAAGAAAACATAGAATGAAGATTGTCGTGTTTGAGTAGTTGTTTCTCAGAAAAATAAGTTTTGGTATTATTGAGACAATGGTTGTTGATTCTTGGGTATTCAGAGGAAATGTGAAGCATCATGTGGATTTTATGGTCAATTATGTGGGGTTTCCATTGGATTACCTTGTTAGGAATCCATCCATGTTTGGATAAATTTTGGAGAAGAGGTTGGTTCTTCGGTACAAAGTATTGGAGGCATTGAAGTCCATGCAAGTGTTGAAATCATAGTTGATTTATCATGGAATATTTAGTTGCACAGAAAAATGTTTCTTGGAGAAATATGTTAATGATAACATTGACTCTTCAATTCTACAGATATTTACCATAGTGGGAAAGTTGATTATTAACGAGGAGACGTAGTGAATGTGTTTGAGTCAAAAAAATTTGCATTGTTTGGCAAGTTCGTCGGCAACTTGTATATGAGTTTTGTTGCACACAATTGTTCTTTAGAAATTTATTTTCTTTGGCTACAAAATCTTGTTCAATTCAAGGTAGAGTTCACCCTCCTTCTTGTCCTCTATTTCCTTTAAATGCGTAATCAAACTTGGACACGAGAAATACTCATAACAAATATTGATTTGTTATTAATACATTATCATTTGTTTTGTGTTGTGAAGTTTTTAATGAACATGGGTTGAGATGCCTATGATTTTATAGTCCTCTCATCATTAAATACCTCTCTCATCTTTGTAAAAATTAATCTTAGTTATCCACTCATGTCCATGCATAATATTGCCAATTGTTTTCTTAAAATATTTAAGGATTTTATTCACAGTATTAATAATTAGTCCAATGTAATATACAATGTTTGCTTCATTTGTTTGATGAAATGGTCCATTGCCCCTATATATATATATGTGTG
>SNQJ01S0003685.1:248970-282514 GCA_010110895.2 Picea sitchensis | reverse complement strand
TTCCTTGTTATCCTTATTATTATTGTCTAGAAAACAAGGTTTTTGATCCTTATTATAACTTATTGGTAGTTCCTTGGTACACATTTCTTCATTTGAATTCTTCATTTGCAGGTCTCAAACCCAAGCAAAGTAGTTCAGATGAGTGTATCCTTGGGCTGATCTGAATTCCTTGCATACTTGTAAGGGCTACTTCTTTATGTAATGGTGACACCGCGAAAAAACTTGGGACATAACTCATGACTATTGATATCTACCCACTCCATCATCGAATGAAATTCAATTACCTGATACTGATTGATACTAAAGAAATCCATTTTATTTACTGATTTGTGCACTTGTGCCTGCTATCATAGTAATCATAGTTGTCTTTGCAGTCTTGGACGATTATTAAGTAGTCGCAGTGGAGGGATCATATCTTTCGAGAGAGAGTGGTTTATGTTGTGCAAGGCCTTTGTGCCCAAGTTTCTTTAGATGAATGGATGTAAGCATGTGTAGGCATGTTTTATCCTACATTATTGTTTTAGTACAACTTGAGTGGGTCTAATGGTTAAGAACACATGTTTCTTCCGAGGAGGTTATAGGTTCAAATCCAGAGAGGGTAGGGTATGTACACCTTTGTATACTTTAGCAGTACTTTAGCAATGAAATCCTTGCACTGAGGGGGTCTCTTGTCCCACAAACAAGAGAGTGTCATACACCAATTTGATGTTTGACTTAGCCTTGACCTTGAAATTAGATTATTAATATATAATGTAGAGTTTCTTTTTTCCATAGATTTCAAAGTATATTGTGTAGAGTTTCTATTTTTCATGGTTTTCAAAACACCCTTTGAATATTGTGGTCCCATTTATTATTATTTAAGCCTCGCAATTATTGAGCGCTAAGGCCTTAGATCCTCTATCAATTAATTCAATCTCTTCTTGAGTATTCAGAGTTATTAGAGAGCTTAGGATTGATCTCATTCCAAGCCCTACCACTTTGAATAAGAATTATGATAAAACAGTCTTATATAAGTAATAATCGATATCTACCCTTTGCTACGACTCTGATTTATACCAGTTTTTAGCGATTATTTATGCATTCGAAAATGCAATTTAAACAATAGAAAATTGAGATTTCGTCCAAATTTATATAGTCAGATTCCAACAAAAAAAACTAGACAACATCATTATATAATATAGGGGCCACACCTCAGCTAAAGTGGTGCTTTGATTGGGTAATGGGATTGCACAAAAGTGTCCCTTGCATTATTTAAGGCACTCACCCTTGCCCTATTATTAAATAATTTAAGGAATCTACATCCCCCTAAAGTAAATGATTAGAAAGGAGGATTTGTTATTCTGCCACATGTTCTTACCCACTGGAATCAAGGAGGAAGGAATTGGACCTATAAAGATTAAGCCTCGTGAATTTGCTTAGTAATAATAAAGGTCAACTCAAAAATAGAGTTTATATTTTCAATGAATCTAAAAAGGAATCTATCGAGCAATTTTTTGTTTTGGTTCATGTTGTCAAACCAAAAAAATCAATTGAGCAATTTTTTTGGGGGTCCATGTTCATGGTTGAAATGGGTTATTGACAACCTCTTCAAGGGATTATTTTGTAACATGAAGTACGATATTGCCATTTTTCATTTTCTCTATGAATATGATGTGACCATTATTCACAACATTTTTCTATGTGGAACTGTAAGATATTTTCATATTACATTAGGAAAAATTGCATGATACACAAAAACTTATTCCAAAGCATAGTCTTTTTGCGTTGATAGTAGGCTGAAGTTTGGCTTGTCTTTTTTGCCATTGTAACTCTCAACAAACATGAAAAATGCCTTTACAACACACTAAACAAAAAATGGGAACATAAATCCCCTAATACCCTTACAACACACTAAACCAAAAATCCCCTATTGTCCTTACAACACACTAAATCTCATCAACCTCATATTCTTCTACTAACATTGGTGATCAACCTTGGAATTTGACGTTCCATATATCGTTTGTTTTTTTTGTTTCAAAGCGTATTTTATAGTAGCCTTCAAATTTAAAATGTAACGGATTAAAATAATAAAATCATCAATTTGATGTTTATTCGCAGCGGTAACCTATCAAAATTATTTATAATTGTAGTGTTGGCAATGGGACTTTGACTACATGCCACAGTGTATACCTATATCCAATTTTGTGATACAATGATACATGCCACAGTGTATACCTACATCCAATTTTGTGATACAATGCTACATGCCACAATTAAGTCATATTGCATAAAGTGTACCTACTCTATGAAAAATCTATTTGATTCTTTAATCATGTGTTCCTATACCTAGTAATAGAGAGTAATAGTCATCAATGTTCTCATGTGTTCCTATACCTAGTAATAGAGAGTAATAGTCATTAATGTTCTCATGTGTGTCGGTTGTGCAAAGATACAACATATAAAAATCTCTCCAATATGCATGTTGTTGTAGTTATCGCTGCAAAATTCTTCCAAAGGTTTGTAAAAATTTTGAGATTATTGGTACCCAAGGAATGTTTGTAGGGTAGTTCCATGATTGTAGACTTTGCAAGGGAAATCTTGCTTCTAGGTTTTTTAAGGGAGCATTGCAAGTAGTTTAGAAATTACTACCATTATGTATAGGATTAATGCCAAAAATATTGATATTCATGGTCGTACAAAACTTGAAAGGACTAAAGAATTGATTGCTTGATTAAATTAGAAGAATATGGGGGAACTCCAATCACCACTAAATGGAATTGTTGAATGCAAAATGCAACCTTGCCATGATCTAACAAAGAAAAATCGTTGTGTTCTAGCAAGAAACCCATATTCCACTATCAGTCTTGATCTCTCTATGCAAACATTCAAATATGTTAGCGTGAGAATCATCAACTCAATAAGTGCAAATAAATGGCATTACCAGTGGGAACACCTATCATTGAACAAAAATTAGAATGATAACAAGAAAAATGGTGAAGGCCTAGTCATAAATTCCCCAGATTTCATTGCATGTCAAGGTCATGAATAATAATGGCATTGTGTACTTCCACGCAATCTAAAATTGGTCATCAAACCTTTTATAGGTAAATTCTTTTCAAAGTTATTGTTATTGTTGTTGTTGTTGTTGTTATTTAATTATAAAAAAATCCATGCATAACAATTTATTCTTTTTTTTAATACATGTATTGCATTTTCCACATAAATTTATGGACCCTAAATGTCATGAGATAAACCCTAAAACAAAACACCAAGGAAAGGGAATACATATGATTTCTAATTTCTCCCTAAAAGAAACCCTTAAACAAAGCACTAGGAATGGGAACAGAGATGATTTATAATTTCTCAAAAGACAAGAGTCTTGGTATTACAATAGTTAAATCAACAAATTGGTAGAGGTTGTTTCTCTACAATCAGCTCCATTTCCAAATCCATGGCATAACCATTAATATCAGTTGGAGTGATTTCATCACAAAATTTTGGATCATGCATTCCATTGCAATGGAATCCTAAAAGTAAAATATAATTGGATTTATTGAATTATTCGAGGATTTGTAAAATATATTTCATAGCATTTGCCAACAAACTTAATTAGTTGTTATCAATGATTCTTCTACCATTTGGGTAATGAATTTTCCTTACATTCGTATTTGTTGCAATTTCAATATGGGACCATTTTCTTTACATTCAAAACACTTAATGAATGAACATTACACTACAATATAAAACATATATTATGTTATATTTTTCTATGCATATTATTTATTGAATTCTCTTTTCAATAAAAAAATATTTTATTTTTTCAATAGTTATATGACAATCATATGCTTTTATCACGATTGATTAGTAGCCATGTGTTTATGCACGTAAGGTCACTAACTCTTTCCTAACTTAGCCTCCCCCTACATGTGATTTATTGCCATGATTTTAATACCTATGCTACATGTCAAGCCTTGTAAAGTGAATTATTAAAGAGTGTTATAGTTTCACAAAATTGTGAGCTTACAATTAGTAATATTTAGAATTCATATAATAAGATGTTTGATTTTTGTTAAATTAATAATATTTTAAGGAAATATATGCAAGAATATTTGAAGGAGCTCATGAGGATAGTGCTTATACTCAACAATCATAGTCTTGGGACATACATAAGAGAAACAAAACTTATTCGTTAGTTATTACAAGTATAAGACATTGAATTAATTGCCACTCTTGGGACATCCACACAAGACATTATCGTAGAGAAAGAAGAATGCACAAAGTTGTCTATACTTGGAATGGAGGAGAAATTTCTTACCTTGAAGGTGAATGATAATTCTTCACACTATTTTCCCAAATGTAGATGATGGTTGATTGGGCTTAGAATTATGTACTAAGATATATACTTAAGTTTTATTCTCTACTAATTGATATCCATGTGAGGGAAGGTCACTTATATCATTGTCCTCATGGTAAGCAGGAAGTCAAGTTTGCAATTGAATTGACTTTAATTAAATTGGATGACACATTGGTTTGAATTCTATCCTTTAAAACATTAGTAAGACATGGCTTCACTTAGATAAGCCCCTTAGAGTTAGGGCATTTTTTTCCAAAGAAAATCCACAAAAAAATCGCTCGAGTACTTCCCCATGATCTATAGATGGTAAATGGGGTAAACCATTAGTGTCTAAGTTCCAAGCACCTAACCTAGAGGGAATTAAAAGATTTTAACACATGACCTCCCCAACTTGGAGGAGAGATATCACATCTAGCTCATGAGAAATTGAGCTAACCCTTAGGGCTATTAACTTTAGAGCATATTTTTTCATTTTAGCCATTCATTTTAGTCAAATAAAGTTATTCATGGATCGTGAAACCCATTTGTTGGCCAACATGTCTGCCATTCCATTCGCTTCTTGATGAATGTGGGATGGGCTAATGGAAGAGATGGCCTCGGTGATATTTGAGACTTGCTCTAGCCTAGCTGAGAGATGCCAATTCTTCAAGATTTTGTTAGGATTAGAGACATGCAGAAGCCTAGTTAGAGCTCATATTGGGATCAAATAATATCCTTCAAGAATGATCTTGTATCCAAATCGGATCGCTAGTTGCAAAACTTTCACCATGACATCCAATTAAATACCATTGTTGTTATTTTTTCCAATGTAGTAGGGATAGATATGGAGAATGATTCACAAAGAATCGTTGAATACTCCTCCCACTCCTAATGGCCCATGGTTTCCCTTAGATTCCCCATCAAAGATGAGCATAATGAAGTGTGTGTGTTGGGGGGGGTGGAAGAACCTTAGGCTTGGGATTAAAATTAATGGAGGCTGACATGCACTAATCAAGACCCCATGCTAAGAAGATTGTTCTTTCGTTTGTTGGGGATGCTTGGATTTTTAAAACTACGTGATGGTCTTGATCAATTCTCAAATGTTGAACTGAAAGGATTGTCATGTGGTATTTTTTCCCTGCTTTTGTTGTTTGAATATATGTCTCTTGCATTCTTTCCATATTTCCCAAAGTCGAAATCCTAGGAAGAGGATCCAATCTTTATTGAGAATTGGGTTTTTAAAAGGTAAGACTCTCGAATTTTCTAGTGTTTGGACAATGTCATTCATTTTTCTGTCAGATTTTTTGAATAACCCGACTCATTTGTCCCATATAAGTCCTTATGATGAGGCATTAAAAACATGTATGTTGTTTCCTCATCATTTCTTCACAAATGGAAAAAGGATGGACTCTCAAAGCCACATTTTAGGATTTTGTCCCAAGTTATGGATTTTTTCCTTGCTAGGAGCCAGAGAAAGGTTCAGATATTCAGCTAGAGCTCCTGGTTCCATATTTGTTTCCATATCCTTTCTTTGTTAAAGCAATTGTGTTTATATTCTAAGGTATATGAATTCTTTACATTGAAGTTTCCATCCCCTTGGTTTCCCCATCTGAGGATGTCTTAGCCTTGTCTAAATTCAATTCTCCTTGCCTGTAATTGGCCTTCTAGGTTTCCATGTGATTCTTCATTCAATTCAACTAGCTAGCTAGCTCATGATGTCCATGATTGATATGAGTCTTGGGTGGGTTCTATAGTTGCCTCCTAGTATTGGTAGACAATGTTTCCTGCCAAATCCTGGATGGTGGTATTTTCTTGTTGTAAAGAGTCCCATGATCCTATTTTGCGCTCTTGCTATGGCAAGAGTCATCCCAAAAGAGGGTAGATGTTCCTCCTTTAATTTCCCAGAAGAAATGTTGTTGGACTAAATATTTGTGGTGTTGGGCATTGTTCCATATCATATATCCTTGGCAAGATCCCTCCATCCAAATTAGAGCCTCCTCCTCTATATTCCCTCCATATTTGTCCTTCCAAATTCCCCTCCAAAGCTCCTCTTTTCATTTAAACCATTCCCACCAAGTATTCACTGCCAATTCCTTTCCCATGGTATGGGGGTATTTGGTGCCAAATCCTCTTACCCATTTACAGATACATATAAAGTCCCATGCCACCAAGACCCATTATCTTTCCTTATTTGAACATCTCTAGAGAAAGGAATGCTGCAATTTTCTAATGGCTTTGATGATTTTGGATGGTGTTGCAAGCATAAAGAAATGACAAAGAAGCATAGAATGAAGCACTTATTTAATGAGGATAATTTTTCCTAGCATGGATAGAAATATAAAGGTTCAACTACA
This sequence comes from Picea sitchensis, assembly GCA_010110895.2. Classification (NCBI taxonomy): domain Eukaryota; kingdom Viridiplantae; phylum Streptophyta; class Pinopsida; order Pinales; family Pinaceae; genus Picea; species Picea sitchensis. The sequence continues at coordinate 275,848 of SNQJ01S0003685.1, read as the reverse complement.
CAATCTTCTATCAAACTTGGATAAGAGATATTCCCATGAGGTGCTTCTTAAGGCATTCTCCATCAGAGGGGATCCTAGGTATTTGGATGAAAGGCATCCTCTCTGAAAGTCCAAGATCCAGGATATATTTGTTTGGATGTTCATCAGAGTGTTAAAGAAATAAATGAATGATTTACCTTGGTTTTTCATTAGCTATAGAGCCTAGCATGAAGGTATCCATGATTTTCTTAATGACTTTGGCCTCATGAACTGTGGTAGCTACTATAGGCATAATGTCATCCACGAAATAAAGGTGGTATAGAGGGTTGGTGTATTGGTGAATATTAATCCATGTCAATGTTTTGGTAGCTGCAGGAGGTATTAACCTCCACGTGTAACCTATGACTTAGAACAAAATATTCTGAAAGAAATTGAACCATTAAATAGATGTGTGGAAACCCTAGAAGGCAAGTCGACCTAGCAGAATAAATAATATTAGAATATTAATTTCTAGAAATACAAGTCAACTCCACAGGAAAAAGATAAACAGAAAATATAATTACCATAAATTCAAGTCAGCCCAACCAAAAAATTTACTGGAAATATTAATAAAAATAGATGATGTTTTAGCTCATTTGTACACCCATTTAGTGCGGAAGTCTTGTGGAGAGCTATAGTTGCAGATGCAACTACAACTGTAAGGAGGAATAAAGGCGTATAGTCATCTCTTGGTATTAGTCTCTCTCTAGTGTTATCAAGTGATATTATTGGTGATTATCTTGGTGATTCTCTTGGTGGTTCTTGGTGAAACTCTTGGTGATATTCTTGGTGAAAGTCTTGGTGATTTTCTTGCTAAGTATGGTGCAATGTTGAGAGAGTAGTGTGGCTGCAACTGCTGCATTTGTGTATGGAACTTATTATTTGGATATGGAGGCTCTCTCTCTTTTGTGCTACCCTTGGAGAAGGAACGCTCTACTTGTCTTGAGTTGTTGTTGAAGTTAGCAACTAGGGTTTATCTATTGGTTCTAGTATGGATTTCATGAATAATTCTGTCAAAGGTTAATGTGCTCGGGGGTGGCATATGTGAATTCCTATGGTTGGGTGACAATGATGTGACATTTTCTATGTTTAAACAAGCATACCAAAATTTTAACATGGTATCAGAGCAAGGTTTCCTTCATAACAGTCTAACCACTGGAAGGAAGATCCTTAGTTTCCCCCATTGCACTTACTAAACCCACTAAGAAGGTTTCCTAAGTAGGGCGCATCTCTTCCCTGGATCAGTTCTGCAAATTTATGAAGTTGATAAATTAGGGTTTCCTCATAAAACCCTAGGTTTGCAGTGCCAGTTCCTTCATGTCAATTGCAGTGTCAGTTGCAGTACCAGTTGCAGCACCAGTTGTAGTACCAGTTGGAGAACCTTTGAAGTTTTAAGGTTCGTCATTTATTTTTGTTGCTGCGGGATGGTGCCACTACCTACCGATGATGCTAGAGGTATGTACTTATATATGTTTAAAGTGTATCACTATTTTGAGTGTGATTGCATTAGAAGGGATCTCTAGTCCAAGTAACAATCATAGATCCAGAGTGATCTTAGATACATCACATTCAAAGGAACAATTCACTCCAGGTTTGATTGTTTTCATATGCCTCTAGTTGTTATGGAATTATCGTGACCTTATGAACATCTAGTTGTATTTTGATCTATTGAAGTTATGATTATCATACTAACCTCTCTTCTAAGTTAAAGTTAGAAACTAACTTTAGTCAAAGTATTAAATTGATTAAGGTTGAGATTTTAGAGTTTATTTGCATTATATTCTCTAACTCATATTTCTGTCAAGAAAACATATTGTCTTAGTATAGGGGACAAGTTGAAGATAATACTTGTCATCTTGAGTGAAAGAGACTCGGAAGAAAAGAAACAACACTCGTTCTTGAATATAAGACTCCAGGTTCTAGGTTTGATCGATTAAATTAATAAGTTTCAAATTTGCACATATCAAGTTTGAAAATTGCTACATTACTAGTTGTGACAACAATCCTTGAAAGGTTCTATTTGTTGAAGATTGGGTAGCTTCAGAAGATATTCTTATTGTATTTGTAATGACAAAACCCTAAAATACATTATTATATTGTATTTGTAAAAGTTGGCTTGGTTAAAGCCTTGGGAAAAAGTCAAATGTAAAGGTTATTTTTCATGTCGACCCTGGCTTAATTAAGGGGGCAGTTCAATGTGTATTTATAAGGAGGCTAAGTGCCTCATTTGGCACAAAACACAACACAAGATTTCAAGCTAAAGTTGCAGTGCGCAAGTTTGAGGAGGAGATGCAGTAGCAAGGAGAAGACATTTAGGTGACCTATCTTGGTCTAGTGGTGCGCTACTTGGTGTAGTTAGTATGTTCTGGTTTATCTTCAGTTATGGTGAGATCTCTCCTAGAGAGACATTGTACTTGTTGAATAATCTATGCTAAAGAAGTTTTGTTGGGTTTTCTCCCCCAAGAGGGATTCCTAGGATAAATATTGTGTAATTTTGTGGATGTCTTTATTTCAGTGATCCTTAATGTTATGGTTATTTTTTTAATGCTATAAAGTTAAATAATACATAACATCTTAACTTTTATAAGACAATTTTAACATCGTGTCAGAGCAGGCCTGAAAGAAGTCATTTTCATAGTAAAAAGAAGCTAATGCAACTGCAAAATCCTAGAAGGTGAGGTCACACATTTTCAGGAGGAGTTTGATCAAGCTAAGACCGTCAGTGAACTCACCTTAGGAAAGTGCATCTTTCCCCTAGAGAAAAAGTAAACTTGAAGTTTTTGAAATTTAGGGTTTTCTCATAAAACCCTAGACGTCTTGCAAGCTACTCTCTGGTCAGCTCATAAAAAAATTTATTGTATCTCTATTCAAGGGTGGGATGGAACCTAGCACCAAACTTGATGAGAAGCTTGAAGAAGTTGATAACTTCCGAGCATGGAAGTACATAGTAATGCTCATTCTCGAAGAGAATGACTTGAAAAATCTCATGAAGGAAGAAGGTCCAGAGCCAGAGGGAGATGAAACCAAAGATAAGCATAAGAAGGATATGGTGAGGGAAAAGAGAATCATTGTTGATTCTATCAAGGACCATTTTATCCCTCACGTCTCATCACTAAAAACTCCCAAGTAGATGTTCAATGCCCAATCTCGATTGTTTGAAGGAAAGAAGATCAATCAGAAGATGACATTGAGGACACAACTCAAGAGGGTATCTCAAATCAAGGAAGAACTTGAAGCCATTGGAGATACAATAGAAGAAGTCAAGTTAGTGATGACTATCATGAATGGTTTACCTAGATCTTGTGAATCATTCATCCAAAGAATTTTCTCAAGAAGAAAGCTAACGAAATTTAGTAGACTATGGGAGGATTGCACTCGGGAAGAAGAAAGGTTGGTGGAAAGAGAAGAGAAACTAGGAGAAGAATAAAATCAATCCCTAGCATCTCTTGTCAGAAAGGGAAAAAGAAAAAAGGAAGTACAGTCACATAAGAAACCCCATGGACCTCAGAATTCGCAAAAGTTCAAAAAGGATTTCTCAAGTTATGAATGCTTCATATGTCAAAAGATGGGACACATTGCTATACATTTTCCCCAGTCCAAAGATAAGGTCAGAAAAGGAAAGTATAGAAAACATAATACTCATGTTGCAGAAGATCATCATGATAAATCAAGAGAAGAAGACACTAGTGAAGAATACATATTGATCTCAGCTCTTATAGGTACAGTTACTCACGGAAATGACACATGCTTATTGATAGTGGTGCTTCTAAGCACATGACCAGGTTCAAGGAGTCTCTCTTAGATATAGTTGAGAAAGATTCAACTCATAAGGTGAATTTTGGTGATGACTATCAATATCCCATCAAAGGTGTAGGAGAAGCAACCTACAAGCTAGAGTCTGAAAAACCCATGAAGATGAAGGATGTGTTGTCTATACCTGGTTTGAAGAAAAATCTCCTTTCTATCTCAACTTTAGATGAGAAAGGATTCAGAGTTTCATTTATTGATGGTGAAGTACTTATGTGTCCAAAAGGAAAATCTATCGATGATGTTGTAGTAATTCGAGTCCAAGAAGAAGGATTATACAAGATTAAGGGACACTCAGTATCCGCACTAGTACACAATACTGTCACCCCAAGTGAACTATGGCATAGAATATTTACTCACATACATTACAAGGCGTTACCGATCATGAGCAAGATGGAGACAAGTTTCTCTAATATCCAAGTAGACCATGAAGGCATATGCAAGGGATGCACACAAGGAAAGAATGTGAAGAAGTCATTTCCAAGCAGCGATAGCAAGGCCAAAGGATTGTTAGGAATCATACACTCAAATGTGTGTGGACATATGTCAACTGCCTCCCTTAGCAGGTATGTTTATTATGTTTCTTTTATTGATGATTACTCACGTAAAACTTGGATTTATTTTTTGAAAGCTAAGAATGAAGTGTTCAACAAGTTCAAGGCTCTTGTTGAAAATATGTCGAAAAAGAAAATCAAAATACTAAGATAAGATAATGGAGGAGAATTCACATTAGATGAATTCAAATATTTTGTAAGGAAGTTGGGATTAAGAGGGAGCTCTCTACTCCCTACAATCCTCAATAGAATGGCGTGGCAGAAAGGAAGAACTGTACTATCATGGAAGCAATGAAATCCATGATTCATGAACAAGGCCTTCCGATGCATCTGTTGTTCCAGAGTTTGTACTTAAGGCTATGAAGTATAGATTCTAGGCATCTTAAAAGAGGGTAAATGATATAAAAGGGATAAAACAACTTTTGGGAAAATAAGCTATAACTAATTTCTGAGTTGTTTTTGTCTAGCTTCCAACTTCTCCTGAATGGGGGTTTTAAGGAACTTGTTGCTTTTTAAGTTGTTGTTTCTATTACAGATTATATGAGGAAAATCTCAAATCCTAAATTAATATCATAACAAATCAAAGGTCGTCTTTTGTATCTGAGTTAAATTTGGAAATCATGCATGAAATGAAAGAAAACATGAGGTTGTTGAACAACATGAGGCATCAATCAAAGAAGAATCTCACTTTGTGACAGAAGAAGAAAATAGACAGGAAAAATTTTAATGAAGCGTAAGATATAGAAATCTAAATAATTCACAGGTCTTTTACCTGTTGGTAGCTGATACAAAGGAAAAACTGTAAACGATTATATGACTAAAATATTTGATCACCACAGTAGAAGTTGTACTAAATTGCAGCTAAGCATTCATCAAAGATATATAAAGGAAATGATGTTTTAAACGAAATAATAGGAGAAAACACATAACTCAATCTTGACGGAATATGGAGTCTTGCGATTTTCCTTGTATTAATTCTAACGAAAGAAAATTTCTCTGTTACAATATGCCAAAAAGAAAAAGTCCTATGTTCCTCTTTCAAAACTATATTTATACAAATAAACTCATCAACCATAGATGGTGTGTATTCTCCTAATCTCCTAGGTGTTTAACGATTACAGAATACAAAATTTGAACCATTTTGAGCAGTTACTTTCTTACTCTTCTATCGGTTGGGTAAGGCGAGCATACAGGCGTTGTTTCCTTCGCTTGGTCCAAGACACTTTACACACCTCCTCAGAAACTGCACCAAAATTTTGGAAGGTTCTGTCGTATCCTTTGCTTCAAACGTTTAGGCAACACGTGTGGTTGTATTATTTGCCTCCAGAGGTATTCCCTTTCCCCTATTCAATACATTCGATACACCTTTCTACCAACTAGGATATCAACTTGGAAGGCGTTGTATGGTCATTTGTTTCAAATGAATAACACTTCCTTTCCAGCTGCGACAGACTTTCTCCAATTTTCCCCTCTACTATGATGAGAGTCGATAGTTGCAGACTTGGTTTAATTAACCACTTTTCTATTTGGGCAATGTCAACTTGGCTTATCTGAGAAAGTTCCACCTGGTCTCTTTCCTCATTTCCCTTAATATCTAGCAGATGTTTGGCTATGTCAATTTCAACCAATGCTCCAAATATACTTTCCTCGTCGAAATCTAAAAAAAAATTATTCAGTAGGCCAAAAACTTCTTCACAAGAATCTCTCACCTCTTTAGCCATTTTCTTGTTTTCTTCTATATTATGCTCCCACACCTTTAGCAGGATGTTACCTTTGGTTTTCTCTCAGTTGGACAATCTAGAAGCGATGGTCATTTCCTCCTTCATCGTTAATATAATAGCCTCCTGGAAAGTACCTCGAGCCACCTTAGCTTCTCTCTCTCTTAAGGTGATGTTGTTTAAAGCTTGGTCTATCAACTGAAAATGATTCTGGATGACCTCCACTTTAGTAAGTAGATTCTTTTGAGCCACTTCTATCCTCTTTTGTATTTCCATGAATTGACCTTGAAACACCTTTATATCTATAACTTGGCTTTCAGTAGCATTTAAGTTAGATTGAAGTTATTTTACTAACTCCGCTTATTGATCTACCTGTGTTTGACTTGTTTGAGCTGACTAATGCATTTGCTCGAGATCGAATTTGAGTTGTTCAATTTCCTACTGGTCAGCAGTTCTGTTTTGTTCAAAGTCTTTGTATGCCTCATTTCTGGCATGCGTCTCCACATCTGCTACCTGAGCCTGTAATTTTCCAATTAACAGATCTTTTTGTTTCAACTTTCCCTTCAAGGTTCCAACTGAATACTGGTTGGTCGTTGCATAAGCTCCCAATGTTCCAGCTAACTGATTGGCAAACTCTTCCTCTTCTAGGGATTCTCCGTCAATTAATACTCTGAATCTTTTAGTTGTTGCCCCCAATTTTTGATATGTTTCTCACTTCACCATGACCTTCCTTTTCTTGCTAAAAAAGAAATCGTTCGGAGGTAATTCTTCTACAGAGATAGGTGTTAAGTCCTCTTTAAATATCACCCTTGCATCTGGGTTCCCCTTTGTGAATTATAAGGGTGTGACAAATGGAATGGGACTGTCGATTTCCTTGGATGTTTGTTTCAAGGTAGCATCTGTGACCAGCTCCTTTGACATAGAAAAAGATGTATCTTTTACCTCCTTTGAGGGGGTCTTGGTTTGATCCTTGACCTGTTTACCTAGTGTATATGTCTCTGGGGGTCTTTCTTCTTGTTTTGGAATCTTGGCTTCCTGGTTAGAAGCCTCAGTCTCTTCTACATTCCCCTGAGTTCCTTGTTTGCCCGGGTCCATATCTGTTAAACCTTTGGCTTCAATTTGTTGCATACCTGGGGGTTTTGAAGTTTTCCCCTGCAAAACTTTGGGGAGGCCACTTCTCTAGTGTTCCTTGAATTGGTAGAAATCGACCATCTCTCCGAGAAAGAGAGCTCGAGCCTAACTTAAGACTTCTGAGTAAGATCTGGCCCCTCAGAAAATTTCATCATGAGGTGAATCTTCATGCTCATATCTTTTTATCCCACAACTTGCCATGTGATTACCCACAACCTTATTAGGGTCGTGTTTCTTAAATTCAATGTCTACTAGTTTTAGTTCCTCCAAGGCCATGGCCTCCACTCTGGCATGGCCTAAATCTAACAAAGAATATGTACCAATGTGTATGGGAAAGGGTGGCCATACCTTTTTCTGCACACCTTTGAGTTCTTTGCTTATCCTGCCACACACAGTTTGCCAGGCGATTTCGCGACATAATATCTTGTTTGGTATGAATAGTGGCAGGGTATGTGGGGGAACGGAGCAGCCAAAAACCCTAATATACGTGAATTTTTCTTCTATGTACCAGTCTCCCACACTGCTTAATTTTGTCATGACTTTATTTGAAATCCTGGGAGGTGGATGGCCAAAGATAATGACATGCATTGGTGCTATTACATAGTTGAAAATCTCATAGATAAAGTTTTTGGCTTTATCTTCCCAGAGTTTTGAGTGGTACATATGAATAGGCTCTACGTTATTGGGAGTCTGACTCCAACTCATTAATGGGAAGGGTGCCATGAAGCAAATGGCATCCATAAAGTAAGCACAGATGAAAAACACGTATGTTTTTCCCTTCGACCTTGTGTTTGATATTCTGTAATTTTACTGGCCAAAATGTCTGACAACATTTTAGCCCAGTCAAAAGAGTATCCATCTGCTACTGTGTGGATGAGGGGTACCCATGGGAGCAAAAAATGAGTAGTGTCCTCTCTCCCATAAAGTATGCATACCATCATCGCTATATCCATGAATTGTGGCTGTAATGCAAAGATGGAGTATATACCATGAGCATCTGCTCTGAACTTTGCAAGGTGTGAGTATCAATTCTTGATCAAGTTAGATAAGCTTTTTCCATATTGCTCACACTCTTTCTCCTTGAACCCCTCTAAAAATTTGGCATTGTAAATGTATTTATGTGTGGGAGGGAGCTTATACATCGTTTGTAGATGCTCGGGCCGAAATGACCCAATGGCTACCTTTTGGGAATTGAATATTGTTCTGGTTGGGACATCTATGTGATCTAAAACCCATCCAACCATATCACAGTAGGGTAAGAGTCGTGGCCTTATTTCTACCTTATGCATCTCAGACTGAGCAACCACTTTGTATTTGCTACTCATGTCTTCCTTCTCGTTGTCGCTCGAGTCGTCTAGGCAATTTATCATCTCATATTGCAAGATGTTGAAAACATGCATCCATGTTTTGGCTGTATGGATGTTTCTAGGTGAGGTATCAGAAATAATGTCTAAAATCTGACCTAAACTTTCGCCAACTACTTTGGACACCTTTCGTGGAGCCATGATATAAAATCTTGAGATTATACTTCCCTGTCACAGAGGATGAAAACACGAACAATGGTTATTTCGTTAAACTAGCTCTGTGAAACTAAAATGAAATTCAAACAATGACGAAAATTATTTTTCTTAGATTACTCGAGTTTGTGCGGGTCCTTGCTGACACAACATTTAATTCCTTTAATAGAGAGATTTGGAGATAAAGAAAGATATTGCTTTCAATCATTTTCCTAATTTGCTTATAAATTCCATAAATGCTTGATGTTTCATCACTTGGGAGAATCAACAAGTATTTAAATTGTTCCCGTGATTTTTTACCAGGCAAAAGGCGATTCAGGATATTAATAAATCCATCTTAATCCTTCAATTAATCGTGATTAGTTCTTAATCCTTTTCGGACCTCATGGTCTCGGGTGATTTTATTCTTAGTCTCGAGCTATGAACCCCAAATTCGCGAAATTGTGATTTGGTTAATTAACTCTAATCAGGCTTAAGATCTTAATTAATCGTGATTAGTCTAGAAACTTCACGACCTCAGGTATCAAGGTTACAGAATGTTGCTCATTGCAAAACGTCGAATAGCAAAGTCGTGATAATGATTAAATATCGTTAATTATCATTATCCTCATAATTAAACAGGTTTCTCTTAAGTTTCTTTCGCAACTTCGTGTATCGGGAGATCTGTAGGTCTTTCGAGGCGTGACTCTCGAATCGCAAAAGCGCAATGTATTAAAAAATGATAATCATTTATTATTGTTTTCGATGATCATTATTAAACTTAACCACAATTCCGCTACTTCGCATGTTGGGACAATGAGAGCTTTGACATGTTGTATCGTTGAATCTGCGAAATCCCGAAATCCGATAATTTAGATTTATATTTAGCATTTCGTTGCTTAGAAAATAGGTGGCTCCGAAAGCTTTGAAAAAAGGAGTATTTTGAAAAATACATGAGTTCCAACAACATCTATGGGAAGAAGCTGCTAAAACTATCGTGTATGTTCAAAACAAAAGTCCCCACCGTGTACTTAACTCTAGAAGAAATGTTCACAGGTGAAAAGCCATAAGTCAGTTGCTTGAGGATATTCGACTATCCTGTTTATGTGCATGTCCCCAAGGACAAGAGATCAAAGATAGAACCTTCTAGAAAGAAGGGTATATTTGTTGGATATAGTGAGACATCAAAGGAGTATAGAGTTTACATCCCTGGTCAACGTCAGATTGAGACTAGTAGAGATGTTACCTATGATGAAGATGCAGCTTTCAGTAGGTCAATACAAAACCGTTTAGATGAGATTCATGATGAGGAGCCTATAGCTCCCAAGATTCAAAATTCAGAGGGAGACAAAGATATTTTACAACCAGAGTGTGATCTAGAATATCATGACATGGAGGAACCACAAATACTTGAGGATTCCCCTCAAGAAAAGACTAAGAAAACAAGACTATCTTGGGTTTGTGAGATCATTCAGGATGTAGAAAAGTATGGTTCCCCACATGGAACATTTAGAGAAAGCAAGAGACCAAAACCATACTCTAGTTACATGGAATTGTTGAGTGAAGTTATTGATGTTGAGGCTACTTGTTATGAAGAGGCTACAGGAAAGAGAGAATTGAAGGATGCCACGATTGAAGAATATCAGTCCACAGTAAATATTGATGTTTGGGATGTGGTTACTAGACCAAAAGACAAGACAGTTGTAAGTTCCAACTGGATTTACAAGATGAACCATTCAACAGATGGAAGTATCAAGAAATACAAGGCAAGGTTCGTAGCACGTGGATTCTCCCAGAAGGAAGGAATTGATTATAAGGAAATGTTTGGCCCTGTGGAAAGATACACTTCAATCATAACCATACTTGCGCTTGCAGATAATATGAAGTGGAAGGTGCACCAGATGGACATGAAGACAACTTTTATGAATGGTGTAATAGAAGAAGAAGTATATGTGGAGAAGCCACAAGGCTTGCTAAAGCCTGACCGGAGATTCGAAACGTCGCACCCCAACTACCTGAAGCCATCGATGCAGGAGAGACGGAGCACTAGATTGAGCTACTCCAAGGAGCATGGACACAACTCGCCATTCATGCTGAGCAACTAGAAGTGCAGTTGCGACGGACTCAACAAGAATCAGAGCAACGACCTAAGAAGTTGCAGGAGCAGATGGAGAAGATAGTGTTGGAAGGCAACAATGCCCGAGTAGCACTACATAAGCTCACAACTAAGTGCACAAGGATTTTTAGGGAAGTCAACAATTGGATGGGCATCATCGCTAGATGCAACCAAGTCCTGGAGGATGTGCACACAAAAATCCATTGTTGAACGAAGAAGTAGCAGCCACATTGGATCCACTAGAGAAACAACAGAAGTTCGACCAAATCCAACAAGCAGACAACGAACTAAACGCCCTCTTTGAGGTGCAATCTATAGCAAAGAAGGAGATGCGCGACTTCCATCTTGTCATTCATATAGTGTACATGCAAATGCATCAAGTTGATGCAACAACAGATTATGAGAGGCTCATTGGTCACATCCAAGCCAAAGGGGTGTAGTACAGAGGTGACCCAACAGTTCGTGGAAGAGGCATCACTCCTTTCCATGAAGTGGCAGGATAAAGTTGGAAGCTTTCAAGGAGTGAGGAAGCAGGCCTTGGAGTTGATCCCAGAGTTGGGCCCTTCATCTGAAGAGGTAAAAGAAGAAAAAGCACAAACAAAAGAGAAAAAGAAAGAAGAAAAGGAGGACAAGGGAAAACAACAGTTGCTCCTGGAAGCTACAAAAGAACCGAGCACTTGACTCGAGGGAAAGTCAAGGTTTGTGGTTTGAACCTGTTGGGCCCTTCATTTTTGGGATAAGGAATTGTGCAAGTTTTGGCTAAGTACAATTTGTGCAAGCTCCAGAAGAAGCTGAACAACAGAACAAGAAAAAGAAACAGAAATCAGTTGCGAAAAAGGATAGTGCAACACCAGCTAAGAAAAAGTTGTTGCAACAGAACAAGAAAGCGTGCAAATCAAGACAGAAGACACAACCTAGCTTATATATAGTGAGTAACATAATTGTAAAAGGGTTTGGTTGTTGTTATTGTTCAATTGAATTATGATCAAGTGCAGTCCGATCTTTCCCTCTCTGTTAGGCTGTCGATTGAGTTAAGTCAGGTTTTGATTTTGCAATGTAATTTGTACACCAATCTGAGAGTTAGAACCCTGTGACATGCATCTAGATCCTGGAGTCTATAATAGAGAAATATAGTGTATCTCTAAGATGTAATTGAAGAAAGATTTGAAGATAATATGAAGAAGGACCCAAATTTTCAAAATATGTCTTGTCTTTCTATGTTTTACTTATACATTATAGTACTTCTTTATGGTTTATAAGTTCCACATGATGGTTATGTGTTTAAATGCTTGTTCGCAACATAAGTAGGTTTAGTTCTTTCACACATGATTTTAGATATGTTTGGTAGTTATATGTCTTGGGCAAGATCAAGAGGAATCTTGAAGGTTTTGTGAATCCTCCTAAGTCTTTTCCTTTCCCTTCCCTATCTATTTGTCTCAGTAGCGCTTCAGGTGAGACTTCTTCTCTTCAAAGGAGTTTAAAATGCCAGCGCTCTAGACTACTCGGTACCTTTTGTTGGTAACCTGAGAAGGACCCTGGTCTAATCAAACTTGCGCCAACAAAATGGTTCCATTGTCGGGACCTGCGTTAAAAGGGACCTTGTAGGGAGGATGCTTTCGTAGATTCACAGATCTAATATTGACCAATGGTGGGAAAGAAACTATGATGCCTTCATATGGAAAGAAGGGGAGTTGAGGGGAAAATTGGTGGAAGATACTTGTGAAGCTGTCTTTTACTCAGAAAGATCAAGCGACCAGTACAAGTATTATGGGTTAAGTTCCTGGAATAAATTTTCCACTGGATAAAGAGGCTCCAAAAAGCTCCAGAGTTCCAAGAATGAGTCACGAGGACCTGTACTTGGGACACAAAAAATATTGTAGCACTTCATCGGCTGGATCGTCCAGTCACGCGAGCAATTGATTTCTAGGTCAATACCAAATTAGAAGGATACATTATCGATTTTGCAGTTGAGAACCACCAATAATTTTCGCAAGCAGAGGCGACTTTCAATAAATACGCAAGGGGAAGATTGTTGAGAGAAATCCCCCTATGGATTAAAGTTTTCTTGATGGAAGAGGGGATGTTGACTATGTCCCCGACTGAGATGGCAGCATAAACACCCTTGCTTGGGGTAGAGTCATGGCCTGAGAGAGGGGAAGGGTTATTTGACAAACGGGGGGGGAAAGAGAAAGACATGGACTCAAGAGACGAGCGAGCCATGAAAAGAGCCACCATAGTTTAGAAGTGGTGGTGCAGAAGATAAATAAAGAAACAAGACAGTCTAAGAAGTTGGGGAAAGAAGTTGGACCAAGAGAAGTAGAGGAAAGATAGATGGAAGAGTTGCGGAAGATGAGAAGACAGGAAAGACTGGCTAGTCAAAGATTAAGTGAGAGAGAAGCGTAGAGAGAAAGAAGTCCCTAGGAGGTTGGACAAGAAGGAGAAGGTGTAGACGTAAGAGAGAAGGAAGCCGACACGAATCTTGAAGAAGAAAAAGAATATTCATCCTCGATGACAGGAAATATCGGGGATCTGGCTGAAGAGAACGCTCCAGTGGAAGAAAATGAGACCCCCCAGATCAAATAAAATCGCTCTGAAGCCAATGGCGCCAGCCCTGAATCGCCCATACCCCAAGTGTCTTCTATACAAGTGGTAAGTTCGATACTACCTTCTCATGCTATTTATGTTCCAGTACAATTAGTTAGTCAGTCACCACCGGGAAGTGCGAATATAGGGAGGATATTGGGATCCCCTGGTAGATTGCAAGCAGGACCGTTAGGTTTCATTTTGATAAGAGCACCAGGATCATCAATGGTTGGTCACACGGGAGGTTTGATTTCTCGATACCCAGAATTCTGGGGTAAGGGAGATGAATATGTTGAGCAACACTGGTTATTGTGCAAAGCAATATGGAGATCCATAGGGACTCTGAATGTGAATAAGTTGGTTGAGTTCCAGACCACCTTGAGAGGTCATGCTCTCAAGTGGTACTTGAATATCATCGAGCCAAGAGTGCCAGGAACGCAAGGTCAAGCATTCACACTTGGCCAGGTGCGGACCAGGTTCATATTAGAGTTTAAACTACCTCGATCAAAACAACAGGCTATGTCTGAGTTGCACGAGATCCAACAAAGGGAAGGTGAATTAGCCTGGGAATACAGTCAGAAGTTTAAAGATGTTATAGGGAGGTTAGCACATCCAATCCATGAGGAACATCAAAGGGAATGGTACATTCAGGGATTGCTACATCAAACATGGATTCTGCTAACACAATAATGGATAGCCACTTTGACATATGCCTTGGAGCAATAGATGAAGATTGAAGCCATGGCGGGATACCCTGGGAGCCTGAGAGTAACTATACCCCCATCATATGCGAATTTGGTGCAACTACAAGGGAAAATATCAATGCTTACAGAAAATATTCAAGAGCTGACAATACCTATACCAGGATGAATGTAGGTCTGGTGCATTGGATGTTATACAGAAGGACATCTGGTGAACGAATATCCACGAATGAGGGGAATGGGACCTCCTCAGAATCTGATGGGACCCTCAGTAGGACCCATGGGAGGAGTTGCGTAAGTATCTGTGAACATACCATTCCATAACCCCACTCCATATCATGCTTTTCCAGGGAGCCAAGCAGCACCATCAGTTGAGTATTGTGTGGTTTGTCGAATCCATGGGCATGGGACAAGATAGTGCCCCATTATGCAAAAATATTCAACAGTACCGAATACAATACACTGTGAGTTCTGTGCATCTACCACACATACTACCAATCAATATAGAGCATTGGATGCACTTGCATACAAGTTGGACCGAACATCATTCAGGGTGAATGAAAACCCTCAGGGACAGGGAAGAGGTCAAGGAGGTGGAGTCGGAGGAGACTTCAGAGGAGGAAGGAATAGGGGAAGAGGACCGAGTAGATGTTACAATTGTCATGAGCAGGGCCAAATGGCTAGAGATTGTTCTCATCCAAGGAGGCCATGGTGCTCTCACTGCAAAACCAATGGGCACGCAACTGAAGACTGCACAGAATTGATTGCGAAATGGGAATATCGGGTATGAAAATGAGGAACTAATCTCATCAGTTCATAAATCAAGAGAGTTAGTAAAGGACAATTTTCCAACCTCAATATCGTTACTTGAGGAGGAACAAAGATAGGAAATGATGTTGATATTCTACCTCAGATCCAGAAGGAAACACCTAAAGAAGACAGGTATGACCCTCTAAAACAGAAGTTATTCTTTAAAAATGTCATAGAAGTATTTCAGAATATCCCTAGCCTTGAGATACAAGAGAAACCCCCACAACCTATTGTTTACCCTGAGATTGTACAAGTCCATGCTTCACCCCCTGCAACCAGAAACCTTGTAGTCACATCGTGAAAACCTAAGCAACCTCAAAATGTAGTCGACCTTTGGTTTCAATTGTTTTCTGACATTCTCAGGAATGATCAATTAATAGAGAAGTTGTGTAATGTGCTATACCTAGTTCTAGGGAATGAATAACCCTTAGAAGTAGGAATAAGGGATAATCTTCCTAAGAAGAGTACTCAGAGAGTGCAGAGAAGAAAAGTACGAACGGGAAAATAATTCAGATTAGTAGCCAAGTTAGATGAATTTGAGATTAAAGATGTCATGTTGGATCTAGGATTCGATGTGAACATTTTTCCTAAGAAGGCCTATGACAACTATGTAGTAATTGACTTAAAGAAAGACACCATGACCTTTGAGGCTGATGGAATCAAGGTAGTTCAACCTTTGGACCCATATGTAGGGCCCAGATATACTGAGCCAACAGACAATAATATGGAAGGAGAAGACTTGGATCAGTTGTACACCGTAACAACAAGAACAAGAGACGATTATATAAATCCTACTGCTAATGGATCATTCAGTTGGAGGAGTATATAGTCAGTATATGAAGATTCATAATTGGCTTTTGACAGTTGGCAGCAAGGCTTGTACGAAAAATTCTCAAGGAGATGCGCAACTGTCAGAGCAACTAGATGGGTCGGGACAGAAGTTAGAGAACATCCAATACATTATGATACCTCGGGACTCAGTAGTTTTATGCTCAGCATGGAAGAAAAGGTAGTAGAGGATCAAATAATCTCAGTACTAGATGTAGCTCTCCAGGACACCCCTGCCAGATGGTGGCCCAATCATAAAGCCTTACTCGGAGATTGGGATGATGTGAAGCAAGCTATCAAGTATAGGTTTCAGAATAAGGAGCAGTTGGAGTCAGAGATGCAGATGGATCTCCAAGTTGCACAAATGTTCGACAGAGAATCTGATCCTAAAGTTCATATTGAACAATGCGTAACAAAGTGGCACGCTGCAAAAATACCCTCTCACTTCTGGGTTCAGGTATTTCCCTACTCCCTAGGTCCAGTCCTAAAATCTTGGTTCATACATGAGGAAACTATAAGACAGACCAACGATTGGTAGATGTTGGCAACTCATTTTTGCAAGGACTTCTCGTTTACAAGTACCATGAGCTTGAGGTAGTCTTGCAAAAGATTAAAGAATTTCTTTTTACAGATAACAGTAATCAGAAATCCAGCCTAGTGGTATGTGCCAAACATAGAAAAGAACTTCAGACTAATCTTCACCTAACCTCAATCAAGAATCCCATAGAATGTTATAAGATTAGGAAGGATTCAGAAAGCCCATATGAGTTAGAAGAATTGAGAAACCTACCCATCAAAGAGATAGAGGGGAACAGATAAATCCAGAACACCATACCCAGTCAAACCAATAGTTCCTACAATCACCTATTAAAGTTGCACAAAGTCAACATAGGGACCATAGAGCGACCTAATATAACTATGGTGGGAGACTACTGGAACGAACAAACTAGTCAAGAAATACATAGTTTGTTGCGGGAATATGAGGATTTGTTCCCAAAGACTTTTTGAGAGTTAAAGGGAATCAAAGGAGTTATGGGAGAGATGAAAATCAAATTGAAACCAAGATCCAAGCCTGTGAGGCATAAACCATACCGTCTTAACCCTAGATTCAAAGAGAAGGTTAAGAAGGAGATAGACAAGATGTTGGAAGAAGGACTCATTTTTGCAGTGGAAGAAGCAGAATGGGTTAGCCCAATAGTCATCCAAAAAGGGAAAGGAACATAGGATATCAGGGTCTGTGTAGACTATAGAAGCCTTAATTTTGCATGTATGCATGACCCTTTTCCCAACACCTTTTACTAATGAGGTTCTAGAATAGGTTGTGGGGAAGGGAGCGTACTCATTCACAGATGGATTTTCAGGATACCATCAAGTAAGGATTGTCGAAGAGGACAAAAAGAAGACCACATTCATAACAGAATGGGGATCTTTCGCATACAACGTGATGCCATTTGGCTTAAATAATGCCCCTATATTTTTCTCCAGGATTGTAATAGCATCTTTCAGAGAGTTTATTCACAAGTTCATAGAGGTCTATATGGATGATTGGACGATATATATTTTTCTCAAGGAACATGTAGCATTGTTACGACTAATATTTCACTGATGCAGAGAATTGCAGATATCATTGAATCTTAGAAAATGTATCTTCAGTGTACCACATGGGAATTTTTTGGGCCACATTGTATGTCGAGAGGGAGTATTGGTAGACCCAACCAAAGTTGCAGTTATTTTGAACATGCCACCACCTACGAGTGATAAGTAGTTACGCTCCATGTTGGGACACACAGGGTACTATCGCAAGTTCTACAGAAGATACACAAACATTACTGTACCTCTGGAAAACCTACTGAAAAAGGCCGAAATGTTCCAATAGACTCTAGAATGTGAGAAATCATTCGAGACCTTAAAAGAGAAGCTCAACACAACACCGATTCTGATATTCCCAAACTGGGAAAATGAATTTCACGTCCATGTAGATGCTTCAGGTATTGCCTTAGGAGCTATCTTAGCGCAACCTGGAGATGGAGCCATGGATCATCCTATCTATTTTGCGAGTTGGAAGTTGTCACAAGCTGAGTGCAACTACACAACAACAGAAAGGGAGGGTTTAGACATGATTTATGCTTTGCAGAAATTTAGACATTATTTGTTAGGTTCTCATTTCAAGTTTTTTACTGATCATTCTGCATTGAAATATCTAGTTAACAAACCCATGTTTGAAGGGAGAATTTGTAGATGGTTGCTATTATTTCATGAATTTTCATTTGAAGTAGTTATTAAGCCTGGAAGATGCAACATAGGACCTAATCACCTGTCCAGATTAGAGTCGGGGGAAAGTGGCGGAGCAGTTAACGATCAGCTCCCAAATGCAGACTTGTTCCATATTGAGGCCATACTAGAGTACCTGGAGGACATAGCAGTCTTCTTAAGTATAGGTACCTACCCACCCAGAAACATAGTCCGCAACCCAGAAATTCCATATGGTTGTTAGAGCAGCGGATTACCAGTTGATCATGGGACAGTTGTATAAATTGGAACTAGATAGTATCCTCAGAAGATGTGTCTTAGATCATGAAAGATAGGATATACTTTGGGAATGCCACATCGAAGTTGCAGGAGGCCACGTATGAGGGTAGGCCACTGCGCCGAAAGTTCTACAAGCTGGACTTTGGTGGGAAACACTCTTCAAATATGCAAATTCATATGCTGGAACATGTGATGTTTGTTAAAGAGTGGGTAAGCCATCATAATGAGATGAATTACCACTTCAACCAGTTCGAGCTCTACAAGAATTTGAGAAGTGGAAAGTTGACTTCATTGGACCGATCAACCCCACAGCTAAGCATTCAAAGGCGAGGTACATCATTATCAAAACCGACTACCTTACGCATTGGGCTGAGGCAGCAGTTGTTCAGGACTATTCGATCGATATTGTTGCTAGGTTCATCTTTAAGAATATTATCACTCGATTTGGATGTCCTAGGAGCCTAACCAATGATCAAGGAACCCATTTAATTAGTAGCACTATAGAAAATATTACAGCAGAGATCTTGATCCAACATCACAAAAGAAACCCCTACCACTCGCAGGCCAATGGAACATTAGAAGCATTCAACAAGATTTTGGAGAGAGGGTTGACAAAGTTCTGTTGCGCAAATCGGGAAGATTGGAATGATAGAGTTCCAGCAGTACTATGGGCGTATAGGACAACCACAAATAAACTCCACATGTACACACAGTTCCAGCTAGTTTATGGGAAAGAGGTAGTGGTGCCTGCAGAATTCATCACTCCGAGTTTGTACATTGCACATATCACACATATGTCGAAGGAAGAATCAGTTGCGCAGAGACTCATGGAGTTACAAGAACTTGAAGAGACAAGGTTTTTAGTAGACTTCCATCAATCGGTTGAAAAAGCAAGGAAAAAATATTGGCATGACAGGCACATTAAGACTAAAGTATTTACACAAGGAGACAAGGTTCAACTCTATGATAGTTGATACCAAAAGCATCCTGGCAAGTTGTGCATGCATTGGTTGGGACCATTCATAATTGCAGAGATCCGACCTTCAGGAGCAGTCATACTTGAACAACTGGATAGTACATTGCGGCCAGGATGGGTGAATGGCGCTCGCATGAAACCATATATGTCTCAGAACTGAGCTAAAAGGACTGTTTCTCTAGTCTAAAAGAGCATGTATAATAGTTAAATTTGAGTTTTTTCTGCAATTTTTGTAAATTCAGTAAATAAAGTTGACATGTGCAGTGTTGCGCTGTGACATATAGTTCATTTCCTTTTCTGTTTAAGTGTCGTTTGATGCAGAATTGTTGACTCGGAAGCATAGGATTAGAAGCGTAAAGAATCCATTAATGACAGTCATTAATATGATGGGGACCTCTTTGTGGTTGGAGGGAGAACGAATTCGACTACGATCTGAGTCCATGTACCACATGAACCCAGTCTAGTCACAACCTTTATTTCCATTACGGTACCCCATCTGAATTCAATTAATCTATAAATCCACGATACGTGAAGATGCCATCGGTATTCGCGTCAGGATTCCCACCCGTCATACGAAAAGGTCTGAAACCGGCCACATCCCTATCCAAATCGCATAAGTAAATGTTAGAATCGCTCAATAGGATTTAACTCGTTAACCCATCCTGTCGGACAACTCAGATCCAAGTTGCATCCATATGGTCATGATGAACAACATTTATTGCTAAACTTGCCCGCTAAGCCCGAGTATAAGGCTCTGAGAACTCGTCGTAGAATGCATTATTTACAAAGAACTTAGCAAATTATGAACTATGTAGAGTGAGCAAGCCTATGCAATTGAGAAACCTGTAGTCACGATCCCTAATCCTTAGCTCGCCATAGTAGTTGTGATAACTCAGAACCCACAATGCCGAGAGCCACAGGAATTCGAAGCGCCATGTCTAAAGATGCAGTACCAGATGATCCCTGCGACCCCCGAGTCGAGGTCGTGGGTGATCTCAAGGGGAAGGTGGAGCAGGTCAAGCTCCTTGATATTGACTTAATAGATTTAGTATTGTTCTCCCAGAGGAACATAGATGTCTTCTGGGATATGGATCCAGATGAGTTGGGAGGCATGCAGTTCGTGCCAAAACCATAATTTGTCAACCTATTCAACTCAACTATCATGAACCTCAGAGACCTTCTAGTATTTGGTACCACTGGTGATGTTGGGCGATGCACCAAATTCCTTATCAGCAGGTTGCATGACCGAAGTCTCTGGTTGGATAGGAGGTACCCAATCCATGCTGAAGACATCCATCAACTAACTGGACTATCCCTCGAAGGTGAGGATGTGTCGAAAGAATTCCAGGGTCCTGGTAAGCACGGTAAAAAGAAAGGAGAGCCCAACCTCTATGAAATATTCCACACTCATAGGGGGGGGCGCACGACAAAAATTGACCCCATACTACTAGAGATAGTCAGGAGTGGTTGCTACATCATAGCCAACAAGGTTATGAGGTCATATTACAAGGGCGAATGCACGCTAGATGCATTTTCAGTAGCAGACTTTTGCGCCAATGGCATTGTATTCAATTGGTGTAGTTACCTACTGGAGGAACTACTAGTGTCTTGTGAGGAAGCCCAGGAGAAGGGAGGCACCTTTACCTATGGACATCTATTGATGGCATTCACAATGTTCAAGTGGAAGCCACCTATGAGAAGACCTTTGGCGCTAACAGACAAGGGGTGCCTTACGAAGATGTTTGAGCCCTGGCGGTCGAGGACATATTCAGAGAATAGATATTTTAACACTGCAGCGTTCTCTAAGTGGTACATCGAGATGATAGACGCGATGCAGAGACTACATATTCTGCAGGAACTCCTAAACTGCAATACAAGGAACATTTATTTCAGCATGAACTGGCATAATACATTTGTATGGCTGAGGCATGTTAATAGGGAGGATTTCCACTCGAGGATGTTGTCATTCTACCTAGACGAAGAGGCCTTCAACAAAGAGGTAATGTCGTGTCCAGAAGTTAAACGCAACCCGCAAAAGTCGGGGATGCACTATATTATGTCTGTTGAGCTGTTGAAGAAGAAAGAAAAAGAAGCAGGGGTAGGATCGAGCTTGGGCTCAGAGCCACAGAAGAAAGAATCTCCAACACAGTCAGACTCTGAGGAGGAGGAGGCAACGCAGCCATTGGAATGCAAGAAAAGAACGTTGTCGATCTTCCATCCGCTGCCAGAAAAAGTTGTGTTGACAGGCAAGGATGTCAATGAGATCTTGAGTGTTGCATTCAACATAGAGCTAGTGGCAAAGAAGCTCATAACTAGGGTCTCGCCGAGTAAAGTTATGAACCCCCAACCCTTTTCATCGATCGTCCCCCACACCCACTCAGTGGTCAGAGCAACCCCCGTCATCCATATTTAGGATGACCCGAGCTTGAAACCTTTCCATCCACCATCATCTCCGAGCACCCCCATCACCACAACCCTGGTCGCCACCCCTAGAAACCACCATTCCACCCCAAACCATATATGCAGAGACGATGCAGCTCGATCCCCAAGAGAAATAACTCCTAGAGATGACCTAGGAGTTTTCTGAGCCAAGACCAAAATTTTATGGTCCAAACCCCAATGTACCAGAGTAAAGCCTGCAGTTGACTGGTCCGAACTCGGACACTCAGGACCAACAAATTGTGCCTTTTGTGCCAAAAAAGGACACCCAAACAATGGAGGGGGCGCAATCTCAAAGTACCCAACACATCCCCTCAACGACCAAGGTTGAGGGTGGCCAAACAAGTGTCACGCAGAAAGCAGACACAAGAAACGGGTAGAAGATACAAAAGGTTCAGAAGGAACCAGAGTCAACATCCAGGAAGAGCATGACATCTGCGCAGGAACAGATGGAGCTGGTTCTCCAAAACCCTCAGCAGTGCACAGAGTTGTTGCAACTCTACCTGGCCAGAATAGAGGTTCTGACACTTTTGCCATCAGAGTTGAGGTTAAGGCTAGTTCCAGAACCATCTGCAGAGGAGGAGGAAGTAGAGACTCCCTCAGAGCACTCAACATCCAGTGGACTTCCACTGCACACTCGAGCACCAAGTAACGTAGCACCGTCTCCCGCTGAACTTGCACAGTGGGCAGCAACACAATTGGTTGGAATGATCAAAGCATCCACTAATCATTCAGAAAGTATTCCTCCTCAAATTTAGATGGGAGAGAGATAAGTCTTCAAATATTGACAGACATGTGCCATGAGTTAAGGAGGCTAGATCGAAGCTTCAGATGCTTCGAGGAGATATGATACCTCTTGGGAAGATTCCCCAGTTTCAGTGACAAAGGAGGAAGCTAGTCAGAAGGAATGGAATATGGATCTTTTACCTTGAGACCAGAAGGGAAATCAATGGTGACTTCCAAATTGATCTACAAGATCAAACATGTTGTTGATGGCAACATATAGATGTACAAATCATGATTTGTGTGCAGAGGATTCTCTTAGAAAGAGGGAGAAGACTATGATGAGATACTTGCTCCAGAAGTCAGAATAAGTATACATAGAGCATCCATAAGGTACATAAGAAGGAGTCTCATGTCCACAGATTGAAGAAGGATTTATACGGGCCTAAGAAGGCACCCAAGGCATGATATGCCAGATTAGACAGTTTCCTAAAGAGCTTGGACTTTACCAAGAGTATGTGGCAACAAGTTCAGTTTATGGCAAAGTAGTGTGGCTTCGGAAGGTGATTACATGATTGTTTGATCTCAAGTTGGAGGTGACCTATATCTTTTGTGACAACTAGTGTTGCATAAAGTTTTTAGAGAACCCAATGTGCCATGACAGGTCCAAACATATCAATATCAAGTACCATTATATCCGAGAAATGGTACAGAAGGAAGCAGCGAAGCTCCATTATATTTCTACCGGAAAATAGGTAGCAAATATGTTGACCATGCATCTATCAAGGACAATCTTGGAGTGGTCCAGATAGATTTATCCAATAGTGAGAAGTAATGTTTTTCTCTAGTAGTGAGAATTGATGTGTTCCCCAGTTGCAGGAAGTGATGTGATCCTTAGTAATGGGAGCTACCCCAGTGTAGGTTGGTATGCTACTCCAACGCAGGATGGTATGTTACCCCAACACAGGTTGGTATGGTACTCCAACGCAGACTAGTATGTTACCCCAGTGCAGGTTGGTATGGTACTCCAACGCAGGTTGGTATATTACCCCAACACGGGTTTGTATGCTACTCCAACACAGGCTGGTATGTTACCCCGACATAGGTTGGTATGCTACTCCAACAAAGGCTAGTACACTACTCTAGTGAAAGTGCAAAACTTCTTATGATGGCTAATGTGTAGCTATGATGGTGATACTTGTTACGCGATCTGTTTGATCATATGATATCCTGTGTGGCTATGGTGATGCTACCTATAGATTGGTCTGCAAGACCATGTGATTCTTTCCCATGCCATGTGAGATGGATGAATGTGTTTGATACCACTACATAAAAAGAATCTTAGTTAATAACTCCCTAGCTAAGAGGGAGTGTTGATGTTTTGGTAGCTGTGGGAGGTATTAACCTCCATGTTTAACTTATGGCTTAGAGCAAAATATTCTGGAAGCAAGTGAACCATTAAAAAAATGTGTGGAAACTGTAGAAGACAACTCGGCCTAGCAGAATAAATAATATTAGAATATTATTTTCTAGAAATACAAGTCGACTCCACAGGAAAAAGATAAACATAAAATATAATTACCAAAAAGTCAGGTCAACCCGGTTAGAAAAGTCACTGGATAGATTAATATAAATAGAGGATGTTTTAACTCATTTGTACACCCAGTTAGTGTGCAAGTCTTGTGGAGAGTTGCAGTTGCAGCTGCAAGGGGGAATAAAGGTGTATACTCATCTCTTGGTATTGGTCTCTCTCTAGCACTATCAAGTGATATTATTAGTGATTCTCTTGGTGGTTCTTGGTGAAACTCTTGGTGATTCTCTTGGTGGTTCTTGGTGAAACTCTTGGTGAAACTCTTGGTGATATTCTTGCTAAGTATGGAACAAGGTTGAGAGAGTAGTGTAGTTGTACATGTTGCAGTTGTGTATGGAACTTGTTCTATGGATATGGAGACTCTCTCTCTCTTGTGCGCTACCCTTGGAGAAGGAGTGCTCTACTTTTCTTCAGTTGTTGTTGCAGTTAGCATCTAGGGTTTATCTGTTGGTTCTAGTGTGGCTTTCCAGAATAATTTTGTCAAAGGTTAATGTGCTTGGGGGTGGCATATGTGAATGCCTATGGTTGGGTGACAATGATGTGACTTTGTATATGCTTAAACGAGCATACAAAAATTTTAACAATCCCCTTTAGCCTGCCTAATGTCATGTCATGTTTAGGACTTCTACCTAGGTCGTTTTCCATCTGGATGTATAAAAAAGGGGAAATATGGTCTTCGTGCTTGATTTCATAGGAGGGATTGAAGATAAGGAATGGGGATCCATTGACAAGTATTGAGAAGAAAGTAGAGGAGACCATATTACCTATCCAGGATCTGTTCGGGACAAAACCCAAAGGCTTTTAACATTTGTTCAAAGAAATTCTAGTTGAGTCTATCATATGCTTTAGACATATATATTTTGATTAGCATGCCTAGGGATTTGATCGTCTTTAGGGAATGAATAGATTCATGGAATACTATTATTCCATCCAATATTTGTCTTCCCTCGATGTACCCCCTTGTTTTTCAGAATTAATTTTAGACATGAAAGGTTTTAGCCTATTGGCAATGTCTTTAGTTATTACTTTATAAATCACACTTCATAGAGAAATATAACGAAATTTATCTACTATCTTGGCCGCGTTCTCCTTGGGACTCAAGGTGAGTAATTTTGAATTGAAATCTTGAAGTATTCCCCCTAAGGAGTTGGTTTCTTCCACAACTTCCATCAACACTAGTGGCTAGGAATTCACATCCTCTCTAGCAACTTGTGGGTATGATCGGCATTGTGTTACAATCACATTTAGTTTCTTGTAGTATTAAGATCAAAGATTGTTCTTTACCTATTCTATTTTTCAACGGACGATGTTTTATTGGAGCGTTAATTCCTCTGATAATAGATGAAATGAATTCTTTCATATTCTGTTGGGAGGATAAGTACTTCTCTGGAAGCCCTTTAGCTTGTCCTAAATCCACTAGAACTTCCCAAAAATTTTTGTTTCAATGATTTTCTTTCTATTTTATTTTCCTTTGCAACGGTTTTTTTTTGTGATTAGAGTGGAGTAGTTATGATGCCCAATCCTCCCACTGTGTTATGGTTTTGGTCTAAAGCACCAAGCTTTATTTCTCCCTTCATGATCTTCGTCTAGATTTTGTTGAAGTTGAGTCTTAGGAAGGTTCGTTAGGTGAATCTCCTTATGCATTACTAATGAGCGTTGGTAGGTCAATCTCCATCGATTCCAGGTCCATGTATTGTTGAGTATTTTCCTCCTCAGAGTCTTGATGTAATTCCTCCTCTATTTCCATATCTAGGTCCTTTGGATTCCTTTCACTTTTCTATGGGTTAAGGTATTGAGCCTCTATCTTTCTGCATTTGGGATCTTCCTTCGGGTAGTTCATATTGGGATGCTTCTCTTCATTGGCCATTGAGGGTTCCCCTATTTGGAGTTCAACCTCCCTTGAAGAAGCCAATATTTGGAAGATGTTGGTCTCTTTTCCTTGGTTGGATCAGGTGGGTTTGGCAGGTTTCTTCCCCAGCTTTCACTTGCTTGAAACC
Source organism: Picea sitchensis (assembly GCA_010110895.2). NCBI lineage: Eukaryota > Viridiplantae > Streptophyta > Pinopsida > Pinales > Pinaceae > Picea > Picea sitchensis. The sequence goes on along the minus strand of SNQJ01S0003685.1, from coordinate 249,831 downwards.
TTGGTAAAACCATTCATCTATACAACATCTTGAAATTTTCCTTGTGTGGTCACTCCTTAAATATGTGATTGCACTTGTAACAACCCTAATTAATTATTTAAGTATCAAAATTAATAATTTATTAAACTAATATTTATTGAACTAATATTTATTAAACAAATATTTAATCAGAGTACCATTCGGTTCAGGAAGGGGACAAATTTGTCACCTCGATTTATAGGACCGTTCAAAATCCGAGAGAAAATTGGACCCGTTGCCTATCGTCTCGTACTGCCACCCCACTTGCATAAAACTCATAGTGTTTTTCATGTATCTGTTGTACGTCATTATGTTGCTGACGAATCACATAAACTAAATTGGAAGGAATTGCAGGTATCGGGTGCGGGAACCCTCACGGTAGAACTGTTATGCATATTGGACCGTAGATTCCGACAGCTCAGGAACAGTCTGGTAGACCAAGTTAAGCTCCAGTGGGACAAGTATAGTCCAGGATCTTCTACTTGGGAGGATGCCGAGACATTACGACGAGATTATCCCTCACTTTTTTTACCACCTCGAGAATATGTTTCTCAAAGGTTGGGTGTATGTAACACCACCTTTTGACTTAGACAACTAGGATTACCTAAGGCCTAATCACCTTTATTTTCTATTCACAGTGAAACTATTAATGATACACTTGAACTTTTAAGACATATGAACCTTTATGAATGTTTAAACGTTATTTGAATGATGATGGATATGATGCGATCTATTATGTGAATGTAAATTCTATGGATGTTTAAACATTATTTGAATGATGATGGATATGATGTGATCTACTATGTGAATGTAAATTCTATGAATGTTTAAATGTTATTTGAA
>SNQJ01S0003685.1:213618-224827 GCA_010110895.2 Picea sitchensis | reverse complement strand
TATTGAGCCTTGGCGGTGGCATGTACCTCAACTTCTGTATCATATTGCTACTGTAAGGACTGGAAATTCTGAACTTCCTTTTGATAGTGTTCACAAGTCTGATTATACACAACAATGTCCACCTAATGTTGTAGTTGTAGTTGTGCATAAGCACGACCAAGAGTTTGGTGTTGTTCACTCAATTCTTAAAGTAGGGTAGCAACACAGTTGTGCACTACTGGGGTCGAAATTGGTGCCAACGGGATGTTGGTATTGGCCATGTCCACTGGATTTGGCATTGATGGGTCAAATTGAAGAACCTATGCAAGACCACTGGAACTGCTCATTGGCGCTAGTGGTCATGGTATGGTGTCAGATGGCGGCATTGTGCCCCCGAGTTTCCAACAGAGATGGTCGATATTATGAATAGCCTCTCCCTATATTTGTTGTTGCAGCAACAACTGTCTTTTGAGTGCATCGATCAAAGTCGCTATGCTAGTTGCCATCGAGCCTGGACCCTATTGTATTGTGGGAGTGGGACCGTGAATGGTTGGACCGGTTTCATGGCCTTTTTGCCCTGGTTGAGGTAGACTATGTGGATTGTTGCACGACGCATGGGTCTCGAGGACGCTTAGATGAGGTGTTGTTATTGGATCCCCTGCCACCCCTGTAGGGCCCGTACATTGTTCCTGCAGTCGCACAACTTCAACCCACTTTTGATCTTGGTTGCACTTAGTGCGCGTTTCAAGAGTCTCCATTTCTTCATTTGGGACTGGTTGTAGATGCGTTGGCCACTCAGTGACCCCTTGCTGGATGTATTCTTTTGTGACATAAAACAGTATTAGCGCCATTGCATCCCCTTGATCACCACTAGGATAGATGTACACATTATGAAAATTACATTCAAACATAAGGTAACTAGCATACATGTCAATAATATTGTGCATAATGCACATTTGCGAAGCAGTTGCCTAGATAAGTTGCTAGTACCATTATTGAAAGATTGTGTCGTGGGATTCTTGGATGGTAGGGTCACTGCTTTCGTGCAACTTGAGGAAATGGGGAGTTCCAAACATGGGCCCAGTCTTAGAAGCTCATTCAAATCCTTGAGGGGCCTTCCAAAGAACCATGGCAAGGAGTATAAAAATCCAACTGTAATGAAAGTCCTTCCCGAGGTTTTGGGCATCCAGGCAATCTTCAATGAATTCATTCACGTGACCTTTCATGTTGTTTGACATTGCAAGATCCAACTTTCCTTCATTTCTAATATCCATCGATACTTTATCTTTGGATAAAATGTAGTACACAATGCCATTATTATTCGCGAGCTTGACATGCAATGAAATCTGGGGAATTTATAACTAGGCCTTCACCATTTTTATTGTTATCGTTCTTATTTTTGTTCCATGATAGGTGTTCTCAATGGTAATGCCATTTATTGGCACATATTGAGTCGATGATTCTCATGCCAACATATCCGAAAGTTTGCATAGAGAGATCAAGACCAATAGTGGAATATGGGTTTCTTGCTCGAACGCGGTGAATTTTCTTTGTCAAAGCATGGCGAGTTACATTTTGCATTTGACAATGTCATTTAGTGGTATCAAAGTTCTCCTAGATTCTTCTTTTAATAAAGAAATCAATTCTTTAATCCTTTCAAGTTTTGTACGACCATGAATATTAATATTTGTTGGCATTAATCCTATACAATATGATAGTAACTTCTACACTAGCTGCAATGCTCCCTTACAGAACCTAGAAGCAAGCTTTCTCTTGCAGAGTCTACCATCATGGACCTACCCCGCAAGCATTCCTTGTGTACCAATAATCTCAAAATTTTTACAAACCTTTGCAAGAATTTTGCAGTGAAAACTACAACAACATGCATATTGGAGAGATATTTATATGTTGCATCTCTACACAACCGACACACTTTAGAATATTAATGACTATTACTCTCTATCACTAGGTTTAGGAACACCTGAAAGGAATCGAAGAGATTTTTCATAGAGTAGGTACACCTTACACAATATGACTTAATTATGGCATGTAGCATTGTATCACAAAATTTGATGTATGNTTTAGTGGTATCAAAGTTCTCCTAGATTCTTCTTTTAATAAAGAAATCAATTCTTTAATCCTTTCAAGTTTTGTACGACCATGAATATTAATATTTGTTGGCATTAATCCTATACAATATGATAGTAACTTCTACACTAGCTGCAATGCTCCCTTACAGAACCTAGAAGCAAGCTTTCTCTTGCAGAGTCTACCATCATGGACCTACCCCGCAAGCATTCCTTGTGTACCAATAATCTCAAAATTTTTACAAACCTTTGCAAGAATTTTGCAGTGAAAACTACAACAACATGCATATTGGAGAGATATTTATATGTTGCATCTCTACACAACCGACACACTTTAGAATATTAATGACTATTACTCTCTATCACTAGGTTTAGGAACACCTGAAAGGAATCGAAGAGATTTTTCATAGAGTAGGTACACCTTACACAATATGACTTAATTATGGCATGTAGCATTGTATCACAAAATTTGATGTATGTATACACTGTGGCATGTGGCCCAAGTCCGATTGCCAACACTACAATTATAAATAATTTGACAGTTTACCACCATGTATAAACATCAAATTTATGATTTTATTATTTTAATCCATTATGTTTTAAATTTGAAGGGTCCTATCAAATACACCTGAAAACCAAAAAAAAGGATTGTGGAATGTCAAATTCCAAGGCCGATCACCAATATTAGTAGAAGAAGACAAGGTTGATGAAACTTAGTGTGATACAAGGGCATTGGAGGATTTTTGGTTTAGTGTGTTGTAAGGTCATTTGGCATGTTTGCTCAAGGTTATAATGGCCAAAAGGACAGACCAAACTTCAGCCTGTCATCATTGTAAAAAGACTATGCTTTGGAAGTAGTTTTTATGTATCATACAATTTTCCTAATGTAATATGAAAATCTCTTACATTTCCACAAGAAGAAAAATGTTGTGAATAAAAGGTCACGATATATTCATATTCGTAGAGCAAATGAAAAATGACAATATTGTACTTCATGTTACATCAATAATCCCTTGAAGAGGTTGTAGACAACCCATTTCAACCATGTTTGACAACATGAACAAAAAATAAAATTGTGCAACTGACTTTTGAGATTCAGTGAAAATGAAAACTCTATTTTTGAGCTGGCCTCTATTATTAAGCAAATTTTATTAATCTCAATAGGTCCAATCCGTTTTTCTTTGATTCCTCCTTTCTAGCAAATCCTCCTTTCTAACATTTACTTGCACTTATTAATAGCAAATTTTTCTACAATCCCGTCACTCAATCAAAGCACTACTTTAGCTAATGTAGGTTCCTATATTATATAATGACATTGTCTAGTTTTTTTCATGAAAATCTAAATTTATATAAATTTAAATGAAATCACAATTTTCAATTGTTTAAATCGTATTTTTGTTGTATAAAATTTCTAAGAACTTTGAATACTAGGAGAGAAATTCAACTAATTAATAGAGATTCTAAGATCTTAGCCCTCAACAAATAATAATAAGTGCTACCAATAAGTGCTATTATGGATGAGAAACCATATTTTCTAGACAAAATGCATATATAAATAGACAAGGGTAATGGATCAAATGCATATATAGATAGACAAGGGTAATGGACCATTTCATCCAACCAATGAAGTAGACATTGTAGATTACATTAGACTAATTATTAACAGCATGAATAAAATCCCTCAATATTTTAAGAACAAAATTGTCAATAAACTGCATCGATATGAGTGTATAAGTAAGCTTAGTTTTTACAAAGATGAGAGGGGTTTTTGATGATGAGACCACTATACAATCAGAGGCAGCTCCCGCAGAAAACAGATGGTAAATTCACTGAGTCTCCTTGTTAATAATCAACTTTCCCACTGTGGTAAATATCCCGCAGAATTGAGGAGTCAGCGTTCTTATTAACATATATTTCCAAGAAGCGTTTTTCTGTGCAGTAAAATATACTCTTTGGACTAATCAACTCTGTTTTCAACACTTGCCTGGACTTCAATGCCTCAATTACTCTGTACCTAGGAATAATCCTCTTCTCCAAACTGAATCCAAACAGAGCTGGATTCTTAACGAGACAATCCAATGGAAACCCCACAGATTTGACCAGAAAATCCACATGATGCTTCACATTTTCCTCTGAATACCCCAGAATCAACGGCCACCGTCTCAATAATTCTGAAACTTGCTTTTCTGAGAAACATCTGCTCAAACACTGCAATCTTCGTTCCATCTTTTCTTTCCCTACACCCAAAATATTACGCAAAACAGCAGCAAACATTTTTGATCCCTTCTGACACCCGAGATCCTCGGCCTGTTTAAACGATTCCAAAACCTTTTCCTCAGAAGTCGAGAGCAAAAGAGGCCCCCTCGCCACTAACTCTGATAATTCTTGACCCTTAACACCCAATCTTTGCAAAAGTGAGATTGAAGATTTAAGCTTATCCTCTCTGCTAGTAAATATCCGTGCATTACTAATAACTAGTTTGGCGATATCCTCTTCCTTCATGAAAGTCCTGAGGAGGCTGAGCTTAGACTGTATGTTTTTTTCAGCGCTAAGAAACAAAAAGCGAGGGCTGCAAATAACCACCCTTCGAATCTGGGCAGGTGTGGTCAAACCACAGCCTTTTAACAACTCCAAAACTTCTTTCAGATTCCGGCACGATTTTTGACGAAGCAAATCCTCGTTATGCATAAAGGCTTTTTCAATTTCTTCAGGTGTTAAACCGCAATTGTTGATAAGAAATTCTGTGACAATCCCCCTGCCCGGTGGAGTTGTGGATGGGGCTGATATTTGGGTGCAGAAATTGGAGAATGTTATATGGGATTTGAGAGTAAATGCATGTGTATGAGGAAGCATTGCCTTTGATAATGGGAAATGATTTGTTATCACCCGTTTCCATATCATCATCATCATTTGTGCAGAAGGAAGGAGAAGATAAGAAGCTATTACCTGGTAATCGATAGCTGCAGGGTGTGAAGGTCGCAAAAGGCTGCAAAGCGTAGCGAAAACATCGGTTTGGTCAGAGAGTAGGGTTTTCCATTGTTTGGGAACGGCTATGCGACGGTGATTGGTTAGGAAATTTTTAGGTTTTGGTGAGTGGCTAGGGTTTGGTTTGGTGTCTGGCTAGGGTTTGCTATCATACGCCTACACATATAGTATGGTCATATGGATAGACCTCACTAAGCTTTACATTTATAACAGAAAACTCAAAAAGCCAAGATTAATAAAATAAATTTAATACAACGCTTAAGACGAGTATGTTTTCTTCTCATGAACTTAGGTTTGTGTTTTATAATTTTATATTTATATGAATGGTAAGGTATATGAAGTCAGTTATGTATATTTGATTTCTTCTTGAAATATTAATATTATGATTTTTTTTTTAATATTAAAAAAATATATAATAAATTTTAATTTTTATTATTATGCAAAGTATATGAATATTTGTGCTCTCTTGTTGAGTTGAAATTTGATTTTTTCTTAAAATATTAATATTATGATTTTTTTTTTAATATTAAAAAATTATATAATAAATTTTAATTTTTATTATTATGCAAAGTATATGAATATTTGTGCTCTCTTGTTGAGTTCTAAATTTTCAACTTGTTCAAATGACTTCATAACCATTTTAAGCATCTCATGATATCAAAGTAATACATGTTAGCACCATGATTGGGTTACACATTTATCAGAGTTACGTGTTTTGCAAAGTATATTTGCACATATATCTCTACATTGCATATTATACTGATAAAATGTTCATGAAGAAGTTTCATTACCAAAATTATTATTTCGATAGTTATTCGCTTGGTTTTTATCACTTTTGACACCCTTAGCATATATTTCTTTCATATAGCCCATGATAGTTTGGGTGTTGTTATTTGGGCTTATACATGAGCACATAGTCTTTCAAACTCAAAAAAAATATAAATTTATATAAAAAGCAAGTTTTAAACAAGTATGATTGTGGCATGTATCATCATCCTATATAATGATGCCAAGATTGGATCCACTCTAAAATCCTAATTTCTCCATATGATTAGGAGGTTTGAATGTGGAAAATGGGACCTTCTATCTCCATATTACTCAGTGAGTGTTCTTCCCCATTTGTAGCTAGGATTTGTGAGCATCCACTTTGCTCCTTGTTTATGTTATGGAGGCATTGAATATTTTGATAGAGGGCTAGCATCAAAAGAGGTTGAGTAAAAATGAATCAAAGTTCGTTTATGGAGGTCATCATCGGAGATGGTAGGTATATGGTGTTCTAACTACTTTCCAATTATGATAATGAAGATCCCTCTTCTCCTCCTCCCACNNNAAAAAAAAATGTTGTTGTCTATCAAAATTTATCTTTAATAATTATGTTCATTAGATGTTGAATTCATCTTTTAATTCTTGTTTTGCTTTCATTTGCAAGATTAAATCATAGATTTGTGGTTATGAAATATGGTTTTCTTGAGAAAGAGTATATGAATGGTTGTTGTTTGACATGTTTGCAGATGTGATTGAGATTCTAGTGCTTTGGATGTTGCTCTTCCTCCTGCTTAGACAACTACCACATTGAATAGAATATCTCTTGGAGTAAATCTAGGTTTTCCTTGTCCTCTCCTTCCTATCTCTTATTGCTTTGTATAATTAAATTGATATAAAGTTAGGGAAAGAATGGATTGGATCTTAGATTTGTTGATAAAACAACAATTGCTTATCAAAGAGGTTTTGACAAGTCTTGTGTGTGCAAAATATCTTGCAATAGAAATGGTGACTACACTAGGAAAGAATTCTTATATTATTCTTATGGTTTAATTGGTATGTTTCCCCATTTTTCGTAGTTTGCTTTTGTTGTTAAATACATTGGTAATCTTAAAAGTTTAGGCATTCTTTCCTGTTGATTAGTAGCCAAAAATTGCTTCTTTATTTATTTATTTTCCAGTTTCTTTCATCACAAACTTTGGTTTTCCTAGAATAGATGTGCATAGGGTATAGGTTTCTTAGAGTATCCTAGGCCCATGGTGTTGTTGTTCTTTGGTATCCTACAGTAGAAATTCTTTGGTTGCATTTTAAGGATTTTGTCCTTTTGGTCTCTTTAGTGAGTTCTCAATAGCCCACTGAACCCTTGGTCATGGAAATCAACGTCAATGCTTCTCTTTGAGTCTTTCTAGCCATTGTTGGGTCGTTTCACGCTTGCACACATTTTTCCTAACATTGGGGGGTTTATGACCCAGGGTTCATCTAGAGTGACCAACAAAAACCCCAAGGCATCAACATATCAATCCTCAACAAGGGTTGAAGAAGGTCTCGCCCAAGACGCCAAGAGGATCACAACGACCATCTGGTCTTTTGTCGGTGATGAAGGACTAATTACACAGAGATCCATTCAGGTTATGTTTCATACAATCCATTGAACACTACTTAACACTTAACAGTATGCAACAACAACACATGCACACTCAATTAACACATGAGTAACACATCATAGACCAAAATCACTGCAGCTTTATTATCTTCATTCAATCATCCCAAACATACATTAAGAAACTCATCAATTGATAACAACAGAGCCCTGCTCTTCTATGCATTTCTCCATTGTTACATTACATCGCATCATGCACATCTTTCCAAACTCTATAGAGATGATAGACTCATACTTACAACTAGAGACATTACAAAACCATGTGCTCTAAGTGAGCTCAAGGACATTGATGAGAAACAACAACAATAATCAACTGACTAATGAGCTAACTCTTTTTCTATTGTCGTTTCTCCCTTTTATCTGTTTCTCATCTCTAGCGCTTGTTCACTTTCAATTTTGCTCCACTTGCTTTGTTAAATGTCAATCCTGCATGCTTCTATCACCCACATGAAGTCCACATAACCTCTTTGGAATCATGGCAATCTCAACTACCTTTCCAACTCATCTTCTAGTTTCTCCACAATCCCTCGTGTTTCCTGTAGTAATCATTCAGGGAGATTTTCCAAAGATTCTTTTCTTGATTATGGCATGCATGTGGTGTCTTCTTGATTTTTGGAGCACATTACAAAACTTGGGTCGGCACACATTAACAAAACTTGGTTTGGTGTGCGCACCTCTTGTCACTCCTCACGCAGCTACTTAAGCGTGCGCAAAACTGGAATGGGCATACATACTTTTTTTGTGCGGGCATGCGATATTAACCCAAAAATTTGGGTGCCAACAGACCCCCACCACTATTATTTGGCTCGTCCTTGAACCAACTTCCTCATTGAGTGACAATCGCGACTAATGGAATTGTCTTTAGAAGTTCATGGATGAACTCCTTGAGCTGGTGATCAAGCTCATTGAGGTTACCCTTAAGTTCTTAGGTGATTTGAACAACTGCATCTGTGTCACTTGTTGTGACCTGAGGGGATGTCAGGTCTATTGTTTCCAATTTCTTGATCACGGGACTGGAAGCAACATGCACGTCTATCAATTGGGTGTAAAATATCAAGGCCTTATCAACTGCAATAGTGATGACCTCAAGTATGCTTTGCTGCTCCATCCGGGTTGCAGTAATCTCTTTTGTTTTAGTTGCAATAGTTTCCATCGCAACCACGCGCTCTCCTGAAGGTAGAGAGGCCAAATTATTCTTTTGATGTGAAATCTCAACCTCAGTTGTGCGAACTCGATCATCAATCTTAGTCAACTTGGGAGGTTCTGTAGGTGAGTCCATAAGTTAAAGTTGTAGTCGACCACACTCGAAAATTCCTTCAACCTATGTTGGCAATCTCGGACAACTACTCGGGCCAACATATTTTTGTGTTGCAACTAAAGTACCTCTTAGTCTGTTTGATGGAGTGGAAAATGTAGAGTTGTAAGTAGGGATTCCAAATGTTGTAGGAGGGCCTTCATGGCCGAGATATTAAGACAGGGGGGAATGTCGCGACCTTGTGATGAGGTAGTCAGTATTTGCACATAGAGATTGTCCACCATCCTAATAAGGTCAGTGAAAGGGGTACTAATCTTAGTATATTGAGCCTTGGTGGTGGCATGTGCCTCAACGCTTGTATCATATTCCTATTGTAAGGCATGGTGATCTTGAACTACCTTTTGATAGTGCTTGCGAGTCTGACTATATGCAACAATGTCCACCTGACATTGTAGCTATAGTTGTGCATGAGCACAACTAAGAGTTTGGGTTTTTTCATTCAATTCTGAAAGTAGGGTGGAAACATAGTTGCGCACTACTGGGGTCAGAATCGGTGTCAAAAAGATGTCGGTAATGGCCATGTCCACCATATTTGGCATTGATGGGTCAAATCGAAGAACCTATGCAGGATTACTGGAACTGCTCACTAACGCTAGTGGTCGTGGTATGGTGTCAGATGGTGGCATTGTTCCCCTAAGTTGGCGACAAAGATGGTTGATATTATGAATAACCTCTCCCTATATTTATTGCTACAACAATAACTGTCTTTTGAGCACATCGATCAAAGTCACTATGCGAGTTTCCATCGAGCCTAGACCTTATTTTATAGGGGGAGTAGGACCGTGAATGGTTGGAACGGTTCATGGCATTTTTCACTGGTTGCGGTAGAATATGTGGACTGTTGTGTGGGGCGTGGGTCTTGAGGCCACTTGGACGAGGTGTCGTTGTTGGATCCCCCCCCATAGGGCCCGTGCATTGTGCCTGTAGTCGCACAACTTCAACTCACTTTTGGTCTTGGTTGCGCTTAGTGTGCGTTTTGAGAGTCTCCATTTCTTCATCTGGGACTAGTTGTAGATGCGTTGGTCACTCAACGACCCCTTGCTGGATGTCTTCTTCTATGACATAGAATGAGATTAGCAACATTTCATACCCCTGGTCATCACTAGGATAGATATATACATTATGAAAATTACATTCAAACATAAGGTAACTAACATACATGTCAATAATACTGTGAGGAAAGCAGATCTATGAAGCAGTTACCTGGATAAGTTGTTAGTACCACTATTGAAATATTGTGTCATGTGATTCTTGGATGGGAGGGTCCCTACTTTCGTGCAATATGAGGAAATGGGAAATTGCAAACATGGGCACAGTCCCAACAACACATTCAAAGCCTTGAGGGGCCTTCCAGAGAACCATGGCGAGGAGTAGCAAAATCCAACTGTAATGAAAATATTTCTTGAGGTTTTGGGCATCCAGGAAATCGCCAGTGAATTTGTTCAATATGTAGCGTGCCCAGGCCATTTAGATACCTGGGAAACACCGCTCAACAACGATGACGACCCCGAGTGGGCATTTGTAACACCCTGTTTCCCCCAGTTTGTAAAAATAACTATACTGGCCAAGTATTGTGGCAAACTCAAAAATGTGAATGTGTGATGTGAATGGACCTTGTGAAAAAGGTCGATGAATGTGAATAATATTATGAATATATATATTGCAGGACTACTGAGAGGGGATGTGCTGAAAAAGAGACCACGATGGTTGAAGAAAGGTGGTGGAAGGAACCTGGAAAGGTGGCGTTAACTTCCACCGAAACCAATACCTTATTTTGACTTCACTGGCCGAGAGAACCAAGAGCAGTTTGCTGGCCCCAAATTAAATGACTCGCCAGGTTGGTAGGTAAATGGCTCCTCATGAGTAATGAGGGATGGGGGTGAAACGCCCATCTGTAGAGTCCTCAGACCTGACCACCGCGAGGAAAATCATGCCACATGCAACCTCACCGAAAGTATAAAAGGTAGGAAGAGTGGGCAATCAAGGGGGGGAAGATGCTAGGGGAAGAGGAGAACTCTGGAAAAATACAGAGTGAGTGATAGTAGAGAAGAAGGAGAGTAACCTTCATTCTCGGTCACTGGAAAACAGAGACGCAATCTCGCAGCATCGTGGTCTCAGCTTGGGGGTGGCTAGTGGTAAATCCATTGGGAGTTGTTGAGCCTACGGTTGGGTGGAAACAAGCACCCCTCTTAGCAGTTGCAATCACATCTGGTGTTATTTCTGATAAGTGTTTTACATCTTGCATCTTGAAATGTATATCATGGCATTTATGATCATCTTGCATCTTGAAAATGATATGCTGACATGTATGCTCATAGTCTGTGTAGTTTATGAATGGTTTGAGTATAAGACTGTCTATGTGGTGTTGATCAGAAATGGTGGTTGCGTGATTTTATTGGAAGGACCATGTATGGCTTATGT
>SNQJ01S0003685.1:172743-200405 GCA_010110895.2 Picea sitchensis | reverse complement strand
CTCTTGGATTTTGAACGGTCCTATAAATCGAGGTGACAACTTTGTCCCCTTCCCGAATTGAATGGTACTCTGATTAAATATTAGTTTAATAAATATTAGTTCAATAAATATTATTTTAATAAATTATTAATTTTGATACTTAAATAATTAATTAGGGTTGTTACAAGTGCAGTCACATATTTAAGGAGTGACCACACAAGGAAAAGTTCAAGATGTTATATAGATGAATGGTTTTACCAAGGTTTCAATCAAGTGAAAGCTAGGGAAGAAACCTGCCAAACCCACCTCATTCAACAAAGGCAAAGAGACCAACATCTTCCAAATATTGGATTCTTCAAGGGAGGTTGAACTCCAAATAGGGGAACCCTCAATGGCCAATGAAGAGAAGCATCCCAATATGAACTACCCGAAGGAAGATCCCAAATGCAGAAAGATAGAGGCTCAATACCTTAATCCATAGAAAAGTGAAAGGAATCCAAAGGACCTAGATATAGAAATAGAGGAGGAATTACATCAAGACTTTGAGGAGGAAAATACTCAACAATACATGGACCTGGAATCGATGGAGATTGACCTACCAGCTCTCATTAGCAATGCATAAGGATATTCACCTAACGAACCTTCCTAAGACTCAACTTCAACAAACTCTAGACGAAGATCATGAAGGGAGAAATAAAGCTTGGTGCTTTAGACCAAAACCATAACATAGTGGGAGGATTGGGCATCATAACTACTCCACTCTAATCACAAAAAACCATTGCAAAGGAAAATAAAAGAGAAAGAAAATCATTGAAACAAAAATTGTTGGGAACTTCTAGTCGATTTAGGACAAGCTAAAGGGATTCCAGAGAAGTACTTATCCTCCCAACAGAATGTTTAAAATGAAAGAATTCATTTCATCTATTATCAGAGGAATTAACGCTCCAATAAAACATCGTCCGTTGAAAAATAGAATAGGTAAAGAACAACCTTTGATCTTAATACTACAAGAAACTAAATGTGATTGTAACACAATGTCGATCATACCCACAAGATGCTAGAGAGGACGTGAATTCCTAGCCACTAGAGTTGATGGAAGTTGTGAAAGAATCCAGCTCCTTGGGGGGAATACTTCAAGATTTCAATTCAAAATTACTCACCCTAAGTCCCAAGGAGAACGCGACCAATATAGTAGATAAATTTCATTATATTTCTATATGAAGTGTGATTTATAAAGTAATAACTAAAGACATTGCCAATAGGCTAAAAAATTTCCTGTCTAAAATTAATTCTGAAGAATAAGGGGGTACATCGAGGGAAGACAAATATTGGATGGAATAATAGTATTCCATGAATCTATTCATTCCCTAAATATGATCAAATCCCTAGGCATGCTGATCAAAATATACATGTCTAAAGCCTATGATAGACTCAACTAAAATTTCTTTGAACAAATGTTAAAAGCCTCTGGGTTTTGTCCCGAACGGATATCCTGGATAGGTAATATGGTCAACTCTACTTTATTCTCAATACTTTTCAATGGATCCCCATTCCTTACCTTCAATCCCTCCTACGAAATCAAGCAAGAAGACCATATTTCCCCTTTTTTATACATCTAGATGGAAAATGACCTAGGTAGAAGTCCTAAACAGGACATGACATTAGGCAGGCTAAAGGGGATTGTTAAAATTTTGGTATGCTCGTTTAACCATATACAATGTCACATTATTGTCACCCAACCATAGGCATTCACATATGCCACTCCCAAGCACATTAACCTTTGACAAAATTATTCCGGAAAGCCACACTAGAACCAACAGATAAACCCTAGATGCTAACTGCAACAACAACTCAAGAAAAGTAGAGCACTCCTTCTCCAAGGGTAGTGCACAAGAGACAGAGTCTCCATATCCATAGAACAAGTTCCATACACAACTGCAACATGTACAACTACACTACTCTCTCAACCTTGTGCCATACTTATCAAGAATATCACCAAGAGTTTCAACAAGAATATCACCAAGAGTTTCACCAAGAACCACCAAGAGAATCACCAATAATATCACTTGATAGTGCTAGAGAGAGACCAATACCAAGAGATGACTATACACCTGTATTCCCCCTTGCAGCTGCAACTGCATCTCTCCACAAGACTTGGGCACTAACTGGGTGTACAAGTGAGCTAAAACGTCCTCTATTTATATTAATCTGTCCAATGACTTTTCTAGCCGGGTCGACCTGACTTTCTGGTAATTATATTTTATGTTTATCTTTTTCTTGTGGAGTCGACTTGTATTTCTAGAAAATAATATTCTAATATTATTTATTCTGCTAGGCCGACTTGTCTTCTATAGTTTCCACACATTTGTTTAATGGTTCACTTGCTTCCAAAATATTTTGTTCTAAGCCATAGGTTAAACATGGAGGTTAATACCTCCCACAACTACCAAAACATCCACACTCCCTCTTAGATAGGGATGTATTGACTAAGATGGTCTTTATGTAGTGGTATCAAACACATCCATCCATCTCACATGGCATGGGAAAGAATCACATGGTCTTGCAGACCAATCTATAGGTAGCATCACCATAGCCACATAGGATATCATATGATCAAACAGATCGTGTAACAAGTATCACCATCATAGCTACACATTAGCCATCATAATAAGTTTTGAACTTTCACTGGAGTAGTGTACCAGCCTTTGTTAGAGTAGCATACCAACCTACATCGGGGTAACATACCAGCCTGTGTTGGAGTAACATACAAACCTACGTTGGGGTAATATACCAGCCTGTGTTGGAGTACCATACCAACCTGTACTGGGGTAACATACTAGTCTGCGTTGGAGTACCATACCAACCTGTGTTGGGGTAACATACCATCCTACGTTGGAGTAGCATACCAACCTACACTGGGGTAGCTCCCATTACTGGGGATCACATCACTTCCTGCTACTGGGGAACACATCAATTATCACTACTAGAGAAAAACATTACTTGTCACTATTGGAGAAATCTATCTGGACCACTCCAAGCTTGTCCCTGATATAGGCATGGTCAACATATTTGCTACCTATTCGCCAGTAGAAATATAATGGAGCTTCGCTGCTTCCTTCTGTACCATTTCTCGGATATAATGGTACTTGATCTTGATATGTTTGGACCTGTCATGGCACGTTGGATTCTCTAAAAACTTTATGCAACACTAGTTGTCACAAAAGATACAGGTCGCCTCCAACTTGAGATCAAACAATCATGTAATCACCTTCCGAAGCCACACTACTTCGCCATAAACTGAACTTGTTGTCACATACTCTTGGTAAAGCCCAAGCTCTTCAGGAAACTGTCTAATCTAGCATATCATGCCCTGGGTGCCTTCTTAGGCCCGTATAAAACCTTCTTCAATCTGCAGACATGAGACTCCTTCTTATGTACCTTATGGATGCTCTATGTATACTTATTCTGACTTCTAGAGCAAGTATCTCATCATAGTCTTCTCCCTCTTTCTAAGAGAATCCTTTGGACACAAATCATGATTTGTACATTTATATGATGCCATCAACAACATGTTTGATCTTGTAGATCAATTTGGAAGTCACCATTGATTTCCCATCTGGACTCAAGGTAAAAGATCCATATTCCAGTCCTTTTGACTAGCTTCCTCCTTTGTCACTAAAACTAGGGAATCTTCCCAAGAGGTATCATATCTCCTCGAAGCATCTGAAGCTTCGATCTAGCCTCCTCAACTTGTGGCACATATCTGTCAATCTTTGAAGACTTATCTCTCTCCCATCTAAATTTGAGGAAGAATACTTTCTGAATGATTAGTGGATGCTCTGATCATTCCAACCAATTGTGTTGTTGCCCACTGTGCAAGTTCAGCGGGAGACAATGCGACATCGCTTGGTGCTCGAGTCTGCAGTGGAAGTCCACTGGTTGTTGAGTGTTCTGAGGGAGTCTCTACTTCCTCCTCCCCTGCGGATGGTCTTGGCACCATCCTTAACCTCGACTTTGATGACAAAAGTGTTAGAACCTCTATTCTAGCCAGGCAGAGTTGCAACAACTCTACGCACTGCTAAGGGTTTTGGAGAACCAACTCCATATGTTTCTGGGCAGATGTCGCGCTCTTCTCGGATGTTGACTCTAGCTCCTTTTGAACCTTTGGTATCTCCTACCCATTTCTTGCATCTGCTTTCTGCGCGACACTTTCTTGGCCACCCTCAACCTTGGTCATTGAGGGGATGTGCTGGGTACTTTGAGATTGTGTCTCCTCCATTGTTTGGGTGTCCTTTTTTGGCACAAAAGGAACAATCTGTTGGTCCTGAGTGTCCGAGTTCGGACCAGTCAACTGCAGGCTCTGCTCTGGTACTTTGGGGTTTGGACCATAAACTTTTGGTCTCAGCTCAGGAAACTCCTAGGTCGTCTCTTGGAGTTATTTCTCTGGGGGATCGAGCGGCATCATCTCTGCATCTGTGGTTTGGGGTGGAATGGTGGTTTCTAGGGGTGTCGACTAGGGTTGTGGTGATGGGGGGTGCTCAGAGATGATGGTGGATGGAAAGGCTTCAAGCTTGGGGTCGTCCTGAATATGGATGACGGGGGTTTCTTTGATTGCTGAGCGGGTGTGGGGGACGATCGATGAAAAGGGTTGGGAGTTCAGAACTTTACTCAGCGAGACCCTAGTTCTGAGCTTCTTTTCCATGGGCTCTATGTTGAATGCAACACTCAGGATCTCGTTGACATCCTTGCCTATCAACACAAATTTTTCTGGCAGTGGCTGGAAGATCGACAACATTCTTTTCTTGCATTCCAATGGCTGCATCGCCTCCTCCTCCTCAGAGTCTGACTGTGTTGGAGATTCTTTCTTCTGTGGCTTTGAGCCCAAGCTCGATCCTACCCCTGCTTCTTTGCCTTTCTTCTTCAGCATCTCAACAGACATAATATGGTGCATACCCAACTTGTGCAGGTTGTGTTTAACTCTCGACCATGACATTACCTCTTTGTCGAAGGCCTCCTCATCTAGGTAGAACGACAACATCCTCGAGTGGAAATCCTCCCTATTAACATGCCTCAGCCATACAAATGTATTATGCCAGTTCATGATGAAAGAAATGTTCCTTGTGTTGCAGTTGAGGAGTTCCTTCAGAATGCGCATTCTCTGCATTACGTCTATCATCCCAATGTACCACTTAGATAACACTGCAGTGTTGAAAGATCTATTCTCTGAATCTGTCCTCGACTACCAGGGCTCAAACATCTTCGTAAGGTGCCCCTTTTCTGTTAGCGCCGAAGGTCTTCCCATAGGTGGCTTCCACTTGAACATTGTGAATGCCATCAATAGATATCTATAGGTGAAGGTGCCTCCCTTCTCCTCGGCTTCCTCGCAAGCCACTAGTAGTTCCTCGAGTAGGTAACTACACTAGTTGAATACAATGCCATTGACGCAAAATTCTGCTACTGAAAATGCATCTACCGTGCATTCACCCTTGTAATATGACCTCATAACCTTTTTGGCTATGATGTAACAACCACTCCTGACTGTCTCTGGTAGTATGGGGTAAATTTTTTTTGTGCGCCCCCCTCTCTGAGTGTGGAATCTTTCATAGAGGTTGGTCTCTCCTTTCTTTTTACCGTGCTTACCAGGACCCTCGAATCCTTTCAACACATACTCACCTTCGAGGGATAGTCCAGTAAGTTGATGGATGTCTTCAGCATGGATTGGGTACCTCCTATCCAACCAGAGACTTCGGTCATGCAACCTACTGATAAGTAATTTGGCGCACCGCCCAACATCACCAGTGGTACCGAATACTGGGAGGTCTCTAAGGTTCATGATAGTTGAGTTGAATAGGTTGATAAATTCTAGTTTTGGCACTAACTGCATGCCTCCCAACTCATCTAAAGACATATCCCAGAATATGTATATGTTCCTCTGGGGGAACAATACTGAATCTATTAAGTCAAGATCAATGAGCTTGACTTGCTCCACCTTCCCCTTGAGATCACCCACGACCTCGACTCGGGGGCCGCAGGGCTCGTCTGGTACTGCATCTTTAGACATGGCGCTTCGACTTCCTGTGGCTCTGGACATTGTGGGTTCTGAGTTATCACAACTACTACAATGAGCTAAGGATTAGGGATCATGACTACAAGTTTCTAAAATGCACAGGCTTGCTCACTCTACATAGTTCGTAAATTGCTAAGTTCTTTGCAAATAATGCGTTCTACAATGAGTTCTCAGAGCCTTATACTCGGGCTTAGCGGGCAAGTTTAGCAATAAATGTTGTTCATTGTGACCATATGGATGGAACTTGGATCTGAGTTATTTGACAGGATGGGTTAACGGTTTAAATCCTATCGAGCGATTCTAACATTTACTTATGTGAGTTGGATAGGGATGTGGTCGGTTTCAGACCTTTCCGTCTGACAGATGGGAATCTCGATGCAAATACCAATGGCATCTTCGCGTATCATGGCTTTATAGATTAATTGAATTCGGATGGGGTACCATAATGGAAATAAAGGTTGTGACTAGACTGGGTTCATGTGGCACATGGAATCAGATCGTAGTCGGATTCGTTCTCCCTCCAACCACAAAGGGGTCCCCATCATATTAATGACTGTCATTAATGGATTCTTTACGCTTCTAATCCTGTGCTTCTGAGTCAACAGTTTTGCATCAAACGACACTTAAATAGAAAAGGAAATGAACTATATGTTGCAGCGCAATACTACACACGTCGACTTTATTTACTGAATTTACAAAAATTGCAGAAAAAACTCAACTTTAACTATTATACATGCTCTTTCAGACTAGAGAAACAATCCTTTTAGCTCAGTTCTGAGACATATATGGTTTCAGGCGAGTGCCATTCACCCATCTTGGCCGCAATGTACTATCCAGTTGCGCAAGTCTAACTACTCCTGAAGGTCATATCTCTGCAATTATGAATGGCCCCAACCAATGCATGCGCAACTTGCCAGGATTCTTATGGTACCGACTATCATAGAGTTGAACCTTGTCTCCTTGTGTAAATACTTTAGTCTTAATGTTCCTGTCATGCCAATATTTTTGCCTTGATTTTTCAACCGATTGATGGAAGTCTACTAAAAACCTTGTCTCTTCAAGTTCTTGTAACTCCATGAGTCTCTGCGCAACTAATTCTTCCTTCGACATATGTGTGATATGTGCGATGTACAAACTCGGAGTGATGAATTCTGCAGGCACCACTGCCTCTTTCCCATAAACTAGCTGGAACTGTGTGTACATGTGGAGTTTCTTTGTGGTTGTCTTGTACGCCCATAGTACTGCTGGAACTCTATCATCCCAATCTTCCCGATTTGCACAACAGAACTTTGTCAACCCTCTCTCCAGAATCTTGTTGAATGCTTCTACTGTTCCATTGGCCTGCAAGTGGTAGGGGCTGCTTTTGTGATGTTGGATCAAGAACTTTGTTGTAATATTTTCTATAGTGCTACTAATTAAATGGGCTCCCTGATCATTGGTTAGGCTCCTAGGACATCCAAATTAAGTGATAATATTCTTAAAGATGAACCTAGCAGCAGTATCGATCGACCAGTCCTGAACAACTGCTGCCTCAGCCCAATGCATAAGGTAGTCAGTTACGGTAATGATGTACCTCGCCTTTGAATGCTTAGCTGTGGGATTGATCGGTCCAATGAAGTCAACTACCCACTTCTAAAATTCTTGTAGAGCTCGAACTGGTTGAAGTGGTAATTCATCTCGTTGTGATGGCTTACCCACTCTTTGACAAACATCACATGATCTAGCATATGAATTTGCATCTTTGAAGAGTGTTTCCCACCAAAGTCCAGCTTGTATAACTTTCTGCACAGTGGCCTTCCCTCCTACGTGGCCTCCTGCAACTCCAATGCAGCATTCCCAAAGTATATCCTATCTTTCATGATCTAAGACACATCTTCTGAGGATACTATCTAGTTCCAATTTATACAACTGTCTCGCGATCAATTGGTAATCCACTGCTCTAACAACCATATGGAATTTCTGGGTTGCAGAATATATTTTTGGGCAGGTCCCTGTACTTAAGAAGACTGCTATGTCCTCCAGGTACTCTAGTATGGCCTCAATACGGAACAAGTCTGCATCTGGGAGTTGATCATCAACTGCTCCGCCACTTTCCCCTGACTCTAATTTGGACAGGTGATCAGGTCCTACGTTGCATCTTCCAGTCTTAATAACTACTTCAAACGAAAATTCCTGAAATAGTAGCAACCATCTACAAATTCTCCCTTCCAACACAGGTTTGTTAACTAGATATTTCAATGCAGAATGATCAGTAAAAAACTTGAAATGAGAACCTAACAAATAGTGTCTAAATTTCTGCAAAGCATAAATCATGTCTAAACCCTCCCTTTTTGTCGTTGTGTAGTTGCACTCATCTTGTGACAACTTCCGACTAGCAAAATAGATAGGATGATCCATGGCTCCATCTCCAGGTTGTGCTAAGATAGCTCCTAAAGAAATACCTAAAGCATCTACATGGACGTGAAATTCATTTTCCCAGTTTGGGAATATCAGAATTGGTGTTGTGCTGAGCTTCTCCTTTAGGGTCTCGAACGATTTCTCACATTCTAGAGTCCATTGGAACATTTCATCCTTTTTCAGTAGGTTTTCCAGAGGTGCAGTAATGTTTGTGTATCTTCTGTTGAACCTGCGATAGTACCCTGTGTGTCCCAGCGTGGAGTGTAACTGCTTAGCACTCGTAGGTGGTGTCATTTCAAAATAACTGCAACTTTGGTTGGGTCTACCAATACTCCCTCTCGACATACAATGTGGCCCAAAAAATTCCCATGTGGTACACTGAAGATACATTTTCTGAGATTCAATGATATCTGCAATTCTCTGCATTTGTCAAATATTAGCCGTAACAGTGCTACATGTTCCTTGAGAAAAATATATATCGTCTAATCATCCATATAGACCTCTATGAACTTGTGAATAAACTCTCTGAAAGATGCTATTACAATCCTGGAGAAAACTACAGGGGCGTTCTTTAAGCCAAATGGAATCATGTTGTATGCGGAAGATCCCCATTTTGTTATGAATTTGGTCTTCTTTTTGTCCTCTTTGGAAATCCTTACTTGATGGTATCCTGAAAATCCATCTATGAATGAGTATGCTTCCTTGTCCACAACCTGTTCTAGCACCTCATTAGTAAAAGGTGTTGGGAAAGGGTCATGCACACATGCAAAATTAAGGCTTCTATAGTCTACACAGACCCTGATATCCTATGTTCCTTTCTTGCTTTGGATGACTATTGGGCTGACCCATTCTGCTTCTTCCACTGCAAAAATGAGTCTATCTTCCAACATCTTGTCTATCTCCTTCTTAACCTTCTCTTTGACTCTAGGGTTAAGACGGTATGGTCTATGCCTCACAGTCTTGGATCCTAGCTTCAATTCGATTTTCATCTCTCCCATAACTCCTTTGATTCCCTTTAACATTCAAAAAGTCTTTGGGAAAAAATCCTCATATTCCTGCAACAAACTCTGTATTTCTTGACTAGTTTGTTCATCCCAGTAGTCTCCCACCATAGTTATCTTAGGTTGCTCTATAGTCCCTATGTTGACTTTGTGCAACTTTAATGGGTGATTGTAGGAACTATCGGTCTGACTGGGTATGGTGTTCTATATTTCTCTGTTCCCCTCTGTCTCTTTGATGGGTAGGTTTCTCAATTCCTCTAACTCATCTGGGATTTATGAATCCTTCCTAATATTATAACATTCTATGGGATTCTTGATTGAGGTTCGGTGAAGATTAGTCTTAAGTTCTTGGCTATATTTGGTACATACCACTAAGATGGATTTCTGATTACTGTTATCTGTAAAAAGAAATTCTTTAATCTTTTGCAGGACTACTTCAAGCTCATGGTACTTACTTGTAAACGAGAAGTCCTTGCAAAAATGAGTTGCCAGCATCTACCAATCGCTGGTCTGTCTTTTGGTTTCCTCATGTAAGAACCAAGATTTAGGGACTAGACCTAGGGAGTAGGGAAATACCTGAACCCATAAGTGAGAGGGTATTTCCGCAACTTGCCACTGTGTTACGCATTGTTCAATATGCACTTTAGGATCATATTCTCCATTGAACAGTTGCACAACTTGGAGATCCATCTGCATCTCTGAATCCAACTGCTCCTTATTCTGAAACCTATACTTGATAGCTTGCTTCACTTCGTCCCAATCTCTGAGTAAGGCTTTGTGATTGGGCCACCATCTGGTAGGGGTGTCCTAGAGAGCTACATCTAGTACTGAGATTCTTTGATCCTCTACTACCTTTTATTCCATGCTGAGTAGAAAACTATTGAGTTCTGAGGTACCATAATATACTGGATGTTCTCTAACTTCGGTCCCGACCCATCTGGTTGCTATGACAGTTGCACATCTCCTTGAGAATTTTTCGTACAAGCCTTGCTGCCAACTGTCAAAAGCCAATTATGAATCTTTGTCTACTGACTGTATACTCCAACTGAATGATCCATTAGCAGTAGGATTTATATAATCGTCTCTTGTTCCTGTTGTTACGGTGTACAACTGATCCAAGTCTTCTCCCTCCATATTATTGTCTGTTGGCTCGGTATATCTGGGCCCTACATATGGGTCCAAAGGTTGAACTACCTTGATTCTATCAGCCTCAAAGGTCATGGTGTCTTTCTTTAAGTCAATTACTGCATAGTTTTCATAGGCCTTCTTAGGCAGAATGTTCACATCGGATCCTAGATCCAACATGACATCCTTAATCTCAAATTCATCTAACTTGGCTACTAATCTGAATTCTTTTCTCGTTTGTACTTTTCTTCTCTACACTCTTCTTAGGAATATTATCCCTTATTCCTACTTCTAAGGGTTATTCATTCCCTAGAACTAGGTATAGCACATTGCACAACTTCTCTGTTAATTGATCGTTCCCGAGAATGTCAGAAAATAATTAAAACCAAAGGTCGACTACATTTTGAGGTTTCTCAAGTTGTCGCGATGAAGACTGCAAGGTTTCTGGATGCAGGGGGTGAAGCATGGACTTGCGCAATCTTAGGATAAACAATAGTTTGTGGGGGTTTCTCTTGTATCTCAAGGCTAGGGATATTCTTAAATACTTCTATGGAATTTTTAAAGTATAACTTCTGTTTTAGAGGTTCATACCTGTCTTCTTTAGGTTTTTCCTTCTGGATCTGAGGTAGATTATCAACATCATCTCCTATCTTTGTTCCTCCTCAAGTAACGATATTGAGGTTGGGAAATTGTCCTTTACTAACTCTCTTGATTTATGAACTGATGAGATTAGTTCCTCGTTTTCATACCCGATCTTCCCATTTCGCAATTAGTTCTGTGCAATCTTTAGTTGCATGTCCATTGGTTATGCAGTGAGAGCACCATGGCCTCCTTGGATGAGGACAATCTCTAGCCATGTGGCCTTTCTCATCGCAGTTGTAACATCTGCTCAGTCCTCTTCCCCTAGTCCTTCCTCCTCCGAAGTCTCCTTCGGCTCCACCTTCTCAACCTCTTCCCGGTCCATGAGGGTTTTCCTTCACCCTGAATGATGTTCGGTCCAACTTGTCTTCAAGTGCATCCAATGATCTACATTGATTGGTAGTATGTGTGGTAGATGTGCAGAAATCACAGCGTACTATATTCGGTACCGTTGAATATTTCTGCATAATGGGGCACTGTCTTGTCCCATGCCCATGGATTCGACATATCTCATAATACTTAGTTGATGGTGTTGCTTGGCTCCCTGGAAAAGCATGATATGGAGTGGGGTTATGGAATGGTATGTTCACAGATACTTGTGCAACTCCTCCCGTGGGTTCTGTTGAGGGTCCCATCGGATTTTGAGGAGGTCCCATTCCCCTCATTCATGGACATTCGTTCACCATATGTCCTTCTCTATAACATCCAATTCACCAGACTTGCGGTCGTCCTGGTATAGGTATTGTCATCTCTTGAATATTTTCTGTAAGTGTTGATATTTTCCCTTGTAGTTGCACCAAATTCGCATCTGATGGGGGTCTGGTCACTCTCAGGATCCTAGGGTCTCCCACTATGGCTTCAATCTTCATCGATTTCTCCAAGGCATCTGTCAAAGTGGCTATCCATTGTTGCGTTAGCGGAATCCATGTTTGAGGTAGAAATCCCTGAATGTACCATTCCCTTTGATGTTCCTCATGGATTAGATGTGCTAACCTCCCTATAGCATCTTTAAACTTCTCGCTGTATTCCCAAGCTGATTCACCTTCCCTTTGCTTGATCTCGTGCAACTCATACATAGCCTGTTGTTTTGACTGAGGTAGTTTAAACTCTACTATGAAACTGGTCCGCACCTAGCCAAGTGTGAATTCTTGACCTTGCGTTCCTGGAACTCTTGGCTTGATGATATTCATGTACCACTTGAGAGCATGACCTCTCAAGGTGGTCTGGAACTCAACCAACTTATTCGCATCCGGAGCCCCTTTGGATCTCCATATTGCTTTGCACAATAACCAATGCTTCTCAACATATTCATCTCCCTTACCCCATAATTCTGGGTATTGGGAAATCGAACCTCCCTCGTGACCAGCCATTGATGATCCTGGTGCTCTTATCAAAATGAAACCTAACGTTCCTTCTTGAAATCTACCAGGGGATCCCAATATCATCCCTGTATTCGCACTTCCTGATGGTGACTGACTAACTAATTGTACTGGAACATAACTAGCATGAGAAGGTAGTATCGAATTTACCACTTGTATAGAAGACACTTGGGGTATGGGCAATTTGGGGCTGGCGCCATTGACTTTGGGGTGATTTTATTTGATCCAGGGGGTCTCATTTTCTTCCACTGGAGCGGTCTCTTCAACCGGATCCCCGATATTTCCTGTCATTGGGGCTGAATCTTCTTTTTCTTCTTCAAGATTCGTGTTAGCTTCCTTCTCTCTTACGTCTACACCTTCTCCTTCTTGTCCAACCTCCTAGGGACTTCTTTCTCTCTATGCTTCTCTCTCACTTAATCTTTGACTGGCCATTCTTCTCATCTTCTGCAACTCTTCCATCTATCTTTCCTCTACTTCTCATGGTCTGACTTCTTTCCCCAACTTCTCAGACTATCTTGTTTCTTTCTTTATCTTCCATGCCACCACTTCTCAACTATGGAGGCTATTTTCATGGCTCGCTAGTCTCTTGAGTCCATGTCTTTCTGTTCCCCCCCCGTTTTTCAAATAACCCTTCCCCTCTCTCAGGCCATGACTCTACCCCAACCTCGCCCTACCCCAAGCGAGGGTGTTTACGCTGCCATCTCAGTCGGGGACATAGTCAAAATCCCCTCTTCCATCTAGAAAACTTTAATCCATAGGGGGATTTCTCTCAACAATCTTCCCCTTGCGTATTTCTTGAAAGTCGCCTCTGCTTGTGAAAAATATTGGTGGTTCTGAGTTGCAAACTCGGTAATGTATCCTTCTAATGTGGTATTGACCTAGAAATCAATTGCTCGCGTGACTGGACGATCCAACCGATGAAGTGCTGCAATCTTTTCTGTGTCCCAAGTATAGGTCCTCTTGACTCGTTCTTGGAACTCTGGAGCTTCTTGGAGCCTCTTTATCCAGTGGAAAAGTTATTCTGGGAACTTAACCCATAATATCTCATACTGGTCGCTCGATCTTTCTGAGTAAAAAAAAGCTTCACGAGTATCTTCCACCAATTTTCCCCTCAGCTCCGCTTCTTTCCATATGAAGGAATCATAGTTTCTTTCCCACCATTGGTCAATATTAGATCTGTGAATCCGCGGACTCATCCTCCCTACAAGTTCCCTTTTAACGCAGGTCCCGATAATGGAACCATTTTGTTGGTGCGAGTTTGATTAGACCAGGGTCCTTCTTAGGTTACCAACAAAAGGTACCGAGTAGTCTAGAGCGCTGGCATTTTAATCTCCTTTGAAGAGAAGAAGTCTCACCCGAAGTGCTGCTGAGACAAATAGATAGGGAAGGGAAAGGAAAAGACTTAGGAGGATTCACAAAAACTTCAAGATTCCTCTTGATCTTGCGCAACACATATAACTACCAAACATATCTGAACTCATGTGTGCAAGAACTAAACCTACTTATGTTGCGAACAAGCATTTAAACACAGAACCATCATGTGGAACTTATAAACCATAAAGAAGTATTGTAATGTATAAGTAAAACACAGAAAGACACAACATATTTTGAAAATTTGGGTCCTTCTTCATATCATCTTCAGATATTTCTTCGATTACATCTTAGAGATACAACATATTTTTTTGTTACAGACTCTAGGCTCTAGATGCATGTCGTAGAGTTCTTACTCTCAGACTGGTGTACAAATTACATTGCAAAATCAGAACCTGACTTGACTCAACCGAAAACCTAACAGAGAGGGAAAGATCGAACTGAACTTGATCATAATTCAATCGAACAATAACAACAACCAAACCCTTTTACAATTATGTTCCTCCCTATATATAAGCTAGTTTGTGTCTTCTGTCTCAGCTTGCATGCTTTCTTGTTCTGTTGCAACCGCTTTTGCTTAGCTGGTGTTGCACTGTCCTTTTTCACAACTGAATTATGTTGCTTTTTCTTGTTCTGTTGTTCAGCTTCTTCTGGAGCTTGCGCAACTCATACTCAGCCAAAACTTGCACAATTCCTTATCCCAAAAAAGAAGGGCCCAATAGGATCAAACCACAAACCTTGACTTGCCCTCGAGTCAAGTGCTCGGTTCTTTCATAGCTTCCAGGAGAAACTGTTGTTTTCCCTTGTCCTCCTTTTCTTCTTTCTTTTTCTCTTTTGTTTGTTCTTTTTCTTCTTTTACCTCTTCAAACGAAGGTCCCAACTCTGGGATCAACTCCAAGGCCTGCTTCCTCACTCCTTGAAATCTTCCAACTTTATCCTGCCACTTCATGGAAATGAGTGATGCCTCTTCTACAAACTGTTGGGTCACCTCTGTACTACACCCCTTTGGCTTGGATGTGACCAACGAGTTCCACTCAAAATCTGTTGTTGCATCAACTTGATGCATCTGCATGTACACTGTCTGAATGATAGGATGGAAGTTGCGTAGCTCCTTCTTTACTACAGATTATGCCTCAAAGAGGGAGTTCAGTTCGTTGTCCACCTGTTGGATCTGGTCGAACTTCTATTGTTGCTCTAGCGGATCCAACGTGGCCACTACTTCTTCATTCAACACCTGGATTTTTGTGTGCACATCCTCCAGGACCTGGTTGCGTCTAGCGATGATGCCCATCCAATCGTTGACTTCCCTGAAAATCCTTGTGCACTTAGTTGTGCACTTATGTAGTGCTGCTCAGGCATTGTTTCCTTCCAATACTATCTTCTCCATATGCTCCTGCAACTTCTTAGGCTGCTGCTCTACTTCTTTTTTAGTCTGTCACATCTGCACTTCTATATGCTCAGCGTGAATGGCCAGTTGTGTCCATGCTCCTTGGAGCAACTCAATCTAGTGCTCCGGCTTTTCTGCATCGCTGGCTTCAGGCAGTTGGGGTGCGACCTTTCGAATCTTTGGCTAGGCTTCAACAAGCCTTGTGGCTGCTCCACATATACTTCTTATTCTATTACACCATTCATAAAAGTTGTCTTCACTTCCATCTAGTGCACCTTCCACTTCATATTAGCGGCAAGCGCAAGTATGGTTATGATTGAAGTGTATCTTTCCACAGGGGCAAACATTTCCTTATAATCAATTCCTTCCTTCTGGGAGAATCCACATGCTAAGAACCTTGCCTTGTATCTCTTGATACTTCCATCCGTTGAATGGTTCATCTTGTAAATCCAGTTGGAACTTACAACTGTCTTGTATTTCGGTCTAGTAACCACGTCCCAAACATCAATCTTTACTATGGACTGATATTCTTCAACCATGGCATCCTTCCATTCTTTCTTTCCTGTAGCCTCTTCATAACAAGTAGCCTCGACATCAATAATTTCACTCAACAATTCCATGTAACTAGAGTATGGTTTTGGTCTCTTTCTTTCTCTAAATGTTCCATATGGGGAACCATACTTTTCTGCATCCTGAATGATCTCACGAGTCCAATCTAGTCTTGTTTTCTTAGTCTTCTCTTGAGGGGAATCCTCAAGTATTTGTGGTTCCTCCATGTCATGATATTCTGGATCACACTCTGGTTGTAAAATATCTTTGTCTCCCTCTGCATTTGCAATCCTGGGATCTATAGGCTCCTCATCATGAATCTCATCTAAACGGTTTTGTATTGACCTACTGAAAGTTGCATCTTCATCAAAGGTAACATCTCTGCTAGTCTCAATCTGACGTTGACCAGGGATGTAATCTCTATACTCCTTTGATGTCTCACTGTATCCAACAAATATACCCTTCTTTCCAGAAGGTTCTATCTTCGATCTCTTGTCCTTGGGGACATGCACATAAACATGATAGTCGAATATCTTCAAGTGGCTGACTTATGGATTTTCACCTGTGAACATTTATTCTAGAGTCTAAGTACACGGTGGGGACTTTTGTTTTGAACATACACGATAGTTTTAGCAGCTTCTTCCCATAGATGTTGTTGGAACTCATGTATTTTTCAAAATACTCCTTTTTTCAAATCTTTCAGAGCCGTCTATTTTCTAAACAACAAAATGCTAACTATAAATCTAAATTATCGGATTTCGGGATTTCGCAGATTCAACGATACAACATGTCAAAGCTCTCATTGTCCCGACATGCAAAGTAGCGGAATTGTGGTTAAGTTTAATAATGATCATCGAAAATAGTAAGCAGTGATTATCATTTTTTAATACGTTGTGCTTTCGAAATTCGAGAGTCACGCCTCGAAAGACCTATGGATCTCCCGATACACGAAGTTGCGAAAGCAACTTAAGAGAAACATGTTTAATTATGAGGCTAATGATAATTAACGATAGTTAATCATTATCGCGACTTCGCGATTCAACGTTTTGCAATGAACAACATTCTGTAACCTCGATACCTGAGGTTGTGAAGTTTATAGACTAATCGTGATTATTTAAGATCTTAAGCCTGATTAGAGTTAATTAACCAAATCACAATTTCGCGAATTTGGGGTTCATAGCTCGAGACTAAGAATAAAATCACCTGAGACCACGAGTTTCGAAAACTATTAAGAACTAATCATGATTAATTGAAGGATTAAGTTAGATTTATTAATATCCCGAACCGCCTTTTTCCTTGTAAAAAATCACGGGCACAATTTAAATACTCGTTGATTCTCCCAAGTGACGAAACATCAAGCATTTATGGAATTTATAAGCGAATTAGGAAAATGATTGAAAGTAATATCTTGCTTTATCTCTAAATCTCTCTATTAAAGGAATTAAATGCTGTGTCAGCAAGGACCCACACAAACTCGAGTACTCTAAGAAAAATAATTTTCGTCATTGTTTGAATTTCATTTTAGCTTCACAGAGCCAGTTTAACAAAATAACCATTGTTCGTGTTTCCATCCTCTGTGACAGGGAAGTATAATCTCGAGATTTTATATCATGTCTCCACGAAAGGCGCCCAAAGCAGCTGGCGAAAGTTCAAGTCATATTTCAGACATTATTTCTGATACCTCACCTAGAAACATCCATACAACCAAAACATGGATGCATGTTTTCAACATCTTGCAATATGAGCTGATAAATTGCCCAGACGACTAGAGCGACAACGAGAAGGAAGACCTAAGTAGAAAATACAAAGTGGTTGCTCAGTCGGAGATGCACAAGGTAGCAATAAGGGAACAACTCTTACCCTACTGTGATATGGTCGGATGGGCTTTAGATCACGTAGATGTCCTAACCAAAACAATATTCAATTCCCAAAAGGTATATGTTGGGTCATTTCAGCCCGAGCATCTACAGACGATGTATAAGATCCCTCCCACACAAAAATACATTTACAATGCCGAATGTTTAGAGGGGTTCAAGGAGAAAGAGTGTGAGCAATATGGAAAAAGCTTATCCAACTTGATCAAGGGTTGGTACTCACACCCTGCAAATTTCAGAGCAGATGCTCATGGTATATACGCCATCTCTGCATTACAGCCACAATTCATGTATATAGCGATGATGGTATGAATGCTTTATGGGAGAGAGGACACTACTCATTTTTTTCTCCCATGGGTACCCCTCATCCACACAATAGCATATGGATACTCTTTCGACTGGGCTAAAATGTTGTTGGACAGTTTGGCTAGTAAAATTATAGAATATCAGACACAAGGGCGAAGGGAAAAACATACACGTTTTTCATGTATGCTTACATTATGGACGCCATTTGCTTCATGATGCCCTTCCCATTAATGAGTTGGAGTTGGACTCCAAATAAAGCAGAGCCTATTCATGTGTACCAGTCAAAACTCTAGGAAGATAAAGCCAAAGACTTTATCTATGAGATTTTCAACTATGTAATAGCACCAATGCATGTCATTATCTTCGACCATCCACCTCCCAGGATTTCAAATAAATTCATGACAAACTTAAGAAGTGTGGTAGACTGGTACATAGAAGAATAGTTCTCGTATGTTAGGGTTTTTTGCTGCTTTATTCCCCCACTTGCCCTGCTGCTATTCATACCAAACAAGCTATTATGTCATGAAATCTCCATGTAAACTGTGCTCAGCGGGATAGGCAAAGAACTCAAAGGTGTGCAGAAAAAGGTATGGCCATACTTTCCCATACACATTGGTACATATTCTTTGTTAGATTTCAGCCATGCCAGAGTGGAGGCCATGGCCTTGGAGGAACTGAAACTAGTAGACATTGAATTTAAGAAACACGACCCTAATAAGGTTGTGGGTAATCACATGGAAAGTTGTGGGCTAAAAAGATATAAGCACGAAGATTTACCTCATGATGAAATTTTCTGGGGGGCCGGATCTTACTCAAAAGTCTTAATTTGGGCTCGAGCTCTCCTGTCCGGAGAGATGGTTGATTTCTACCAATTCAAGGAACACCGGAGAAGTGTCCTTCCCAAATTTTTGCAGGGGAAAACTTCAAAACCCCCAGGTACGCAGCAAACTAAAGCCAAAGGTTTAACGGATATGGACCTGGGTGAACAGGGAACTCAGGGGAACTCAGAAGAGACTGAGGCTTCTAACCAGGAAGCCAAGATTCCAAAACAAGAAGAAAGACTCCCAGAGACAGATACACTCGGTAAACAGGTCAAGGATCAAACTGAGACCCCCTCAAAGGAGGTAGAAGATACATCTTTTTCTACGTCAAAGGAGCTGGTCACAGATTCTACCTTGAAACAGAAATCCAAGGAAATCGACAGTCCCATTCCATTTGTCACACCCTTACAATTCACAAAGGGGAACCCAGATGCAGGGGTGATATTTAAAGAGGACTTAACACCTATCTCTGTAGAAGAATTGCCTATGAACGATTTCTTTTTTAGCAAGAAAAGGAAGGTTGTGGTGAAGTGAGAAACATATCAAAAAGCGAGGGCAACAACTAAAAGATTCAGAGTATTAATTGATAGAGTAGCCCTAGAAGAGGAAGAGTTCGCCAATCAGTTAGCCAGAATGTTGGGATCTTATGCGATGACCAACCAGTATTCAGTTGGAACCTTAAAAGGAAAGTTGAAACAAAAAGACCTGTTAATTGGCAAATTACAGGCTCAGGTAGCAGATGTGGAGACGCATGCCAAAAATGAGGCATACAAATACTTTGAACAAAATAGAGCTACTGACTAGCAGGAAATAAAAAAACTCAAATTCGATCTCGAGCAAATGCATCAGTTGGCTGAAACGAGTCAAACACAGGTAGATCAACAAGCAGAATTAATAAAACAGCTTCAATCTAAATTAAATGCTACTGAAATCCAAGTTATAGATATAGAGGTGTTTCAAGGTCAAGCCATGGAAATACAAAAGAGGATAGAAGTGGCTCAAAAGAGTCTACTTACTAAAGTGGAGGTCATCCAGAATCATTTTTAGTTGATAGACCAAGATTTAAACAACATCACCTTAAGAGAGAGAGAAGCTAAGGTGGCTCAAGGTACTTTCCAAGAGGCTATTATATTAACGACAAAGGAGGAAACAACCATTGCTTCCAGATTGTCCAACTGAGAGAAAACCAGAGGTAATACCCTGCTAAAGACGTGAGAGCATAATATAGAAGAAAACAAGAAAATGGCTAAAGAGGTGAGAGATTCTTGTGAAGAAGTTTTCGGACTACTGAATAAAAATTTGTTAGATTTCGATGAGAAAAGTATCTCTGGAGCGTTGGGTGAAATTGGCATAGACAAACATCTACTAGATATTAAGGGAAATGAGGAAAGAGACCAGGTGGAACTTTCTCAGATAAGCCAGGTCGACATTGCCCAAATAGACAAGTGGTTAATTAAACCAAGTCTGCAGCTATCGACTCTCCTCATAGTAGAGGGGAAAATTGGAGAAAGTTTGTCGCAGCTGGAAAGGAAGTGTTATTCATTTGAAGCAAATGACCATACATTGCATTCCAAATCGATAGCCCAGTTGGTAGAAAGTTGTATCGAATGTATTGAACAGGGGAAAGGGAATACCTCTAGAGGCAAATAATACAGCCACACGTGTTGCCTAAACATTTGAAGCAAAGGATACGACAGAACCTTCCAAAATTTTGGTGTAGTTTCTAAGCAGGTGTGTAAAGTGTCTTGGACCAAGCGAAGGAAGCATTTCAAAGAAATGATGAAGTAACGCCTGTATGCTTGCCTTGCCCAACCGGTAGAAGAGTAAGAAAGTAACCGCTCAAAACGGTTCAAATTTTGTATTCTATAATCGTTAAACACCTAGGAGATTAGGAGAATACCAACCATCTATGGTTGATGAGTTTTTTTTTATAAATATAATTTTGAAAGAGGAACATAGGGCTTTTTATTTTTGTCCGATTGTAACAGATAAATTTTCTTTCGTCAGAATTAATACAAGGCAAATCACAAGACTCCATATTCCGTCAAGATTGAGTTATGTGTTTTCTCCTGTTATTTCGTTTTAAACATCATTTCCTTTATATATCTTTGATGAATGCTTAGCTGCAATTTAGTACAACTTCTATTGTGGTGATCAAATATTTTAGTCATCTAATCATTTATAGTTTTTCCTCTGTATCGGCTACCAACAGGTACAGGACTTGTGAATTATTTAGATTTCTATATCTTACGCTTCATTAAAGTTTTTCCTGTCTATTTTCTTCTTCTGTCACAAAGTGAGATTCTTATTTGATTGATGCCTCACGTTGTTCAACAACCTCATGTTTTCTTTCATTTCATGCATGATTTCCGAATTTAACTCAGATACAGAAGATGGCCTTTGATTTGTTATGCTATTAATTCAGGATTTGATATTTTCCTCATATAATCTGTAATAGAGACAACAACTTAAAAAGCAACAAGTTCCTTAAAAACCCCATTCAGGAGCAGTTGGAAGCTAGACAAAAACAACTCAGAAATTAGTTATAGCTTATTTTCCCAAAAGTTGTTTTATCCCTTTTATATCATTTACCCTCTTTTAGGATGCCTAGACTCTATACTTCATAGCCTTAAGTAAAAACTCTGGAACAACAGATTCATCAGAAGGCATTGTTCATGAATCATGGCTTTCATTGCTTCCATGATAGTATAGTTCTTCCTTTCTGCCACGCCATTCTATTGAGGATTGTAGGGAGTAGAGAGCTCCCTCTTAATCCAATCTTCCTTACAAAATATTTGAATTCATCTAATGTGAATTCTCCTCCATTATCTGATCTTAGAATTTTGATTTTATTTTTCGACATATTTCAACAAGAGCCTTGAACTTGTTGAACACTTCATTCTTAGCTTTCAAAAAATAAATCCAAGTTTTACGGGAGTAATCATCAATAAAAGAAACATAATAAACATACCTTCTAAGGGAGGCGGTTGACATATTTCCACACACATCTGAGTGTATGATTCCTAATGGTCCTTTGGCCTTGCTATCGTTGCTTGGAAATGATTTCTTCACATTCTTGCCTTGTGCGCATCCCTTGCATATGCCTTCATGGTCTACTTGGATATCAAGGAAACTTGTCGCCATCTTGCTCACGATCGGTAACACCTTGTAATGTATGTGAGTAAATATTCTATGCCATAGTTCACTTAGGGTGACGATATTGTGTACTAGTGCGGATACTGAGTGTCCCTTTATCTTGTATAATCCTTCTTATTGTACTCGAATTACTACAACATCATCAATAGATTTTCCTTTTGGCCACATAAGTACTTCACCATCAATAAATGCAACTCTGAATCCTTTCTCATATAAAGTTGAGATAGAAAGGAGATTTTTCTTCAAACCAGGTACAAACAACACATCCTTCATCTTCATGGGTTTTCCAGACTCTAGATTGTAGGTTGCTTCTCCTACACCTTTGATGGGATATCTATAGTCATCACCAAAATTCACCTTATGAGTTGAATATTTCTCAACTATATCTAAGAGAGACTCCTTGAACCTGGTCATGTGCTTAGAAGCACCACTATCAATAAGCCATGTGTCATTTTTCGTGAGTGACTATACCTATAAGAGATGAGATCAATATGTATTCTTCACTAGTGTCTTCTTCTCTTGATTTATCATGATCATCTTCTGCAACATGAGCATGATGTTTTCTATACTTTCCTTTTTTGACCTTATCTTTAGACTGGGGAAAATGTATAGCAATGTGTCCCACCTTTTGACATATGAAGCATTTATAACTTGAGAAATCCTTTTTGAAATTTTGTAACTTCTAAGGTCCATGGGGTTTCTTATGTGACTGCACTTCCTTTTTTCTCTTTCCCTTTCTAACAAGAGATGCTAGGGATTGATTTTATTCTTCTCCTTGTTTCTCTTCTCTTTCCACCAACCTTTCTTCTTCCTAAGTGCAATCCTCCCATAGTCTACTAAATTTCATTAGCTTTCTTCTTGAGAAAATTATTTGGATGAATGATTCCCAAGATCTAGGTAAACCATTCATGGTAGTCATCACTAACTCGACTTCTTCTATTGTATCTCCAAAGGCTTCAAGTTTCTCCTTGATTTGAGATACCCTCTCGAGTTGTGTCCTCAAGGTCATCTTCTGATTGATCTTCTTTCCTTCAAACAATCGGGATTGGGCATTCAACATCTACTTGGGAGTTGTTAGTGATGAGATGTGAGGGATAAAATGGTCCTTGATAGAATAAACAATGATTCTCTTTTCCCTCACCATATCCTTCTGATGCTTATCTTTGGCTTCATCTCCCTCTAGCTCTGGAACTTCTTCCTTCACGAGATTTTTCAAGTCATTCTCTTCGAGAATGAGCATTACTATGTACTTCCATGCTCGGAAGTTATCAGCTCCTTCAAGCTTCTCATCAAGTTTGGTGCTAGGTTCCATCCCGCCCTTGAATATAGATATAACCATTTTTTTTTCAAAGAACAAGGGCTTATGAGCTTATCGGTGAGTAGCTTGCAAGACGTCTAGGGTTTTATGAGAAAACCCTAAATTTCAAAAACTTCAAAATTTTTGACTTTTGCTCTAGGGGAAAGATGTGCTCTCCTAAGGTGAGTTCATTGATGGTCATAGCTTGATCAAAATCCTCCTGAAAATGTGTGACGTCACCTTCTAGGATTTTGCAGTTGCATTAGCTTCTTTTTACTATGAAAATGACTTCTTTAAGGCCTGCTCTGACACCATGTTAAAATTATCTTATAACAATTAATATGTTATATATTCTTTAACTTTATAGCATTAAAACAATAACCATAACATTAAGGATCACTGAAATAAAGACATCCACAAAATTACACAATATTTATCCTGGGAAACCCTCTTGGGGGAGAAAACCCAACAAAACTTATTTAGCATAGATTATTCAGCAAGTACAATGTCTCTCTAGGAGAGATATCACCATAACAGAAGATAAACCATAACATACTAACTACACCAAGTAGCGCACCACTAGACCAAGATAGGTCACCTAAATGTCTTCTCCTTGCTACTGCGTCTCCTCCTCAAACTTGTGCACTGCAACTTTAGCTTGAAATATTGTGTTGTGTTTTGTGCCAAATGAGGCGCTTAGCCTCCTTATAAATACACATTGAACTTCCCCCTTAATTAAGCCATGGTCGACATGAAAAATAACCTTTACATTTGACTTTTTTCCAAGGATTTAACCAAGCCAACTTTTATAAATAAAATATAATAATGTATTTTAGGGTTTTGTCATTACAAATACAATAAGAATATCTTCTGAAGCTACCCAATCTTCAACAAATAGAACCTTTCAAGGATTGTTGTCACAACTAGTAATGTAGCAATTTTCAAACTTGATATGTGCAAATTTGAAACTTATTAATTCAATCGATCAAACCTAGAACCTGGAGTCTTATATTCAAGAACGAGTGTTGTTTCTTTTCTTCTGAGTCTCCTTCACTCAAGATGACAAGTATTATATTCAACTTGTCCCCTATACTAAGAAAATATGTTTTCTTGACAGAAATCTGAGTTAGAGAATATAATGCAAATAAACTCTAAAATCTCAACCTTAATCAATTTAATACTTTGACTAAAGTTAGTTTCTAACTTTAACTTAGAAGAGAGGTTAGCATGATAATCATAACTTCAATAGATCAAAATACAACTAGATGTTCATAAGGTCACGATAATTTCATAACAGCTAGAGGCATATGAAAACAATCAAACCTGGAGGGCATTGTTCCTTTGAATGTGATGTATCTGAGATCCCTCTGGATCTACGATTGTTACTTGGACTAGAGATCCCTTCTATTGCAATCACACTCAAAATAGTGATACAATTTAAACATATATAAGTACATACCTCTGGTATCATCGATAGGTAGTGGCACCATCCGACAACATCGGCAGGTAGTGGCACCATCCGACAACAACGAAAAGCAATGACGAACCTTAAAACTTCAAAGGTTCTCCAACTGGTACTGCAACTAGTGCTGCAACTGGTACTGCAACTGACACTGCAATTGACATGAAGGAAGTGGCACTGCAAACCTAGGGTTTTATGAGGAAACCCTAATTTATCAACTTCAGAAATTTGCAGATCTGATCCAGGGAAGATATGCGCCCTACTTAGGAAACCTTCTTAGTGAGTTTAGTAAGTGAAATGGGGGAAACTAAGGATCTTCCTCCCAGTGGTTAGACTGTTATGAAGGAAACCTTGCTCTGATACCATGTTAAAATTTTGGTATACTCGTTTAAACATAGAAAATGTCACATCATTGTCACCCAACCATAAGAATTCACATATGCCACCCCTGAGCACATTAACCTTTGACAGAATTATTCAGGAAATCCATACTAGAACCAATAGATAAACCCTAGTTGCTAACTGCAACAACAACTCAAGACAAGTAGAGCGTTCCTTCTCCAAGGGTAGCATAAAAGAGAGAGGGTCTCCATATCCAAAGAACAAGTTCCATACACAAATGCAGCAGTTGCAGCCGCACTACTCTCTCAACATTGCACCATACTTAGCAAGAAAATCACCAAGAATATCACCAAGAGTTTCACCAAGAACCACCAAGAGAATCACCAATAATATCACTTGATAGCACTAGAGAGAGACTAATACCAAGAGATGACTATATGCCTTTATTCCTCCTTACAGTTGTAGTTGCAGCTGCAACTGTAGCTCTCCATAAGACTTCCGCACTAAATGGGTGTACAAATGAGCTAAAACATCCTCTATTTTTATTAATATTACTAGTGGATTTTTTGGCTGGGCTGACCTGAATTTATGGTAATTATATTTTATGTTTATCTTTTTCCTTTGGAGCCGACTTGTATTTATGGAAATTAATATTCTAATATTATTTATTCTGCTAGGTCGACTTGCCTTCTAGGGTTTCCACACATCTATTTAATGGTTCACTTGCTTTCAGAATATTCTGTTCTAAGTCATAGGTTACACGTGGAGTTTAATACCTCCCGCAGCTACCAAAACATCGACATGGATTAATCTTCACCAATACACCAACCCTCTATATCACCTTTATTTCATGGATGACATTATGCCTATAGTAGCTACCATAGTTCATGAGGCCAAAGTCATTAATAAAATCATGGATACCTTCATGCTAGCCTCTATAGCTAATGAAAAACCAAGGTAAATCATTCATTTATTTCTTTAACACTCTGATGAACATCCAAACAAATATATCCTGGATCTTGAACTTTTAGAGAGGATCCTTTCCATCCAAATACCTAGGATCCCCTCTGATGGAGAATGCCTTAAGAAGCACCTCATGGGAATATCTCTTATCCAAGTTTGATAGAAGATTTTGTAGTTGGACCTTTATATTTCTATCCATGCTAGGAAAAATTATCCTCATTAAATAAGTGCTTCATTCTATGTCTCTTTGTCATTTATTTATGCTTGCAACACCATCCAAAATCATCAAAGACATTAGAAAATTGCAGCGTTCCTTTCTCCAGAGATGTTCAAATAAGGAAAGATAATGGGTCTTGGTGGCCTGGGACTCTATATGTCTCTGTAAATGGGTAAGAGGATTTGGCATCAAAGACCCCCATACCATGGGAAAGGAATTGGCAGTGAATACTTGGTGGGAATGGTTTAAATGAAAAGAAGAGATTTGGAGGGGAATTTGGAAGGACAAATATGGAGGGAATATAGAGGAGGAGGCTCTAATTTGGATGGAGGGATCTTGCCAAGGATATATGATATGGAACAATGCCCAACAACAAAAATATTTATTCCAACAACATTTCTTCTGGGAAACTAGAGGAACATCTACCCTCTTTTGGGATGACTCTTGCCATAACAGGAGCACAAAATAGGATCATGGGACTCTTTGCAACAAGAAAATACCACCATCCAAGACTTGGCGTGAAACATTGTCTACCAATACTAGGAGGCAACTATAGAACCCACCCAAGACTCATATCAATCATGGACATCATGAGCTAGCTAGCTAGTTGAATTGAAAGAAGAATCACATGGAAACCTAGAAGGCCAATTATAGGCAAGGATAATTGACTTTAGACAAGGCTAAGACATCCTCAGATGGGGAAACCAAGGGGATGGAAACTTCAATGTAAATAATTCATATACCTTAGAATATAAACACAATTGCTTTAACAAAGAAAGGATATGGCAACAAATATGGAACCAAGAGCTCTAGCTGAATATCTCAACCTTTCTCTGGCTCCTAGCAAGGAAAAAAGACATAACTTGGGACAAAATCCTAAAACATGGCTTTGAGAGTCCATCCTTTTTACATATGTGAAGAAATGATGAGGAAACAACATACATGTTTTTAATGCCTCATTAGAAGAAGGACTTATATGGGACAAATGAGTCGGGTTATTCAAAAAATCTGACAGAAAAATGAATGACATTGTCCAAACACTAGAAAATTCAAGAGTCTTACCTTTTGAAAACCCAATTCTCAATAAAGATTGGATCCTCTTCCAAGGATTTCGACTTTGGGAAATATGGAAAGAATGCAAGAGACATATATTCAAACATCAAAAGCAAGGAAAAAATACGACATGACAATCCTTTCAATTCAACATTTGAGAATCAATCAAGACCATCACGTAGTTTGAAAAATCCAAGCATCCCCAACGAACAAAAGAACAATATTCTTAGCATGGGGTCTTGATTAGTGCATGTCAACCTCCACTAATTTTAATCCC
>SNQJ01S0003685.1:155712-172722 GCA_010110895.2 Picea sitchensis | reverse complement strand
TTCATTATGCTCATCTTTGATGGGGAATCTAAGGGAAACCATGGGCCATTAGGAGTGGGAGGAGTATTCAAAGATTCTTTGCGAATAATTCTCCATATCTATCCCTACTACATTGGAAAAAATAAAAACAATGGTATTTAATTGGATGTCATGGTGAAATTTTTGCAACTAGCGATCTGATTTGGATACAACATCATTCTTGAAGGAGATTATTTGATCCCAATATGAGCTCTAACTAGGCTTCTGCATGTCTCTAATCCTAACAAAATCTTGAAGAATTGGCATCTCTCAGCTAGGCTAGAGCAAGTCTCAAATATCACTGAGGCCATCTCTTCCATTAGCCCATCCCACGTTCATCAAGAAGCGAATGGAATGGCAGGCATGTTGGCCAACAAATGGGTTTCACAATCCATGAATAACTTTATTTGACTAAAATGAATGGCTAAAATGACAAAATATGCTCTAAAGTTAATAGCCCTAAGGGTTAGCTCAAGTGCTCATGTGCCAAATGTGATATCTCTCCTCCAAGTTGGGGAGGTCATGTGTTAAACTCTCTTAATTCCCTCGAGGTTAGGTGCTTGGAACTTAGACAGTAATAGTTTACCCCATTTACCATCTATAGATCATGGGGAAGTACTCGAGCGATTTTTTTGTGGACTTTCTTTGGAAAAAATGCCCTAATTCTAAGGGGCTTATCTAAGTGAATCCATGTCTTACTAATGTTTTAAAGGATAGAATTCAAACCAATGTGTCATCCAATTTAATTAAAGTCAATTCAAGTGCAAACTTGACTTCCTGCTTACCATGAAAAAAATGATATAAGTGACCTTCCCTCACATGGATATCAATTGGTAGAGAATAAAACTTAAGTATATATCTTAGTAAATAATTCTAAGCCCAATCAACCATCATCTACATTAGGGAAAATAGTGTGAAGAATTATCGTTCACCTTCAAGGTAAGAAATTTCTCCTCCATTCCAAGTATAGACAACTTTGGGCATTCTTCTTTCTCTACGATAATGTCTTGTGTGGATGTCCCCAGAGTGGCAATTAATTCAATGTCTTATACTTGTAATAACTAACGAATAAGTTTTGTTTCTCTTATGTATGTCCCAAGACTATGATTGTTGAGTATAAGCACTATCCTCATGATCTCCTTCAAACATTCTTGCATATATTTCCTTAAAATATTATTAATTTAACAAACATCAAACATTTTATTATATGACTTCTAAATATTATTAATTGTAAGCTCACAATTTTGTGAAACTATAACACTCTTAAATAATTCACTTTACAAGGCTTGACATGTAGCATTGGTATGTTAATGGTAAAATCATGGCAATAAATCACATGTAGGGGGAGGCTAAGTTAGGAAAGAGTTAGTGACCTTACGTGCATAAACACATGGCTACTAATCAATCATGATAAAAACATATGATTGTCATATAACTATTGAAAAAATAAAATAATTTTTTATTGAAAAGAGAATTCAATAAATAATATGCATAGAAAAATATCACATAATATATGTTTTATATTGTAGTGTAATGTTCATTCATTAAGTATTTTGAATGTAAAGAGAATGGTCCCATATTGAAATTGCAACAAATACAAATGCAAGGAAAATTCATTACCCAAATGGTAGAAGAATCATTGATAACAACTAATTAAGTTTGTTGGCAAATGCTATGAAATATATTTTACAAATCCTGGAATAATTCAATAAATCCAATTATATTTTACTTTTAGCATTCCATTGCAATGGAATGCATGATCCAAAATTTTGTGATGAAATCACTCCAACTGATATTAATGGTTATGCCATGAATTTGGAAATTTTAGGATTCGATTGCAATGGAATGCATGATCCAAAATTTTGTGATGAAATCACTCCAATTGATATTAATGATTATGCCATGGATTTGGAAATGGAGCTTATTGTAGAGAAACAACCTCTACTAATTTGTTGATTTAACTATTGTAATACCAAGACTCTTGTCTTTTGAGAAATTATAAATCATTTTTGTTCCCATTCCTAGTGCTTTGTTTAAGGGTTTATTTTAGGGAGAAATTAGAAATCATATGTATTCCCTTTTCTTGGTGTTTTGTTTTAGGGTTTATCTCATGACATTTAGGGTCCATAAATTTATGTGGAAAATGCAATACATGTATTAAAAAAAAGAATAAATAGTTATGCATAGTTTTTTTTATAATTAAATAACAACAACAACAACAACAACAATAACAATAACTTTGAAAAGAATTTACCTATAAAAGGTTTGATGACCAATTTTAGATTGCGTGGAAGTACACAATGCCATTATTATTTGTGACCTTGACATGCAATGAAATTTGGGGAATTTATGACTAGACCTTCACCATTTTTCTTGTTATCATTCTAATTTTTGTTCAATGATAGGTGTTCCCACTGGTAATGCCATTTATTTGCACTTATTGAGTTGATGATTCTCACGCCAACATATCTGAATGTTTGCATAGAGAGATCAAGACCGATAGTGGAATATGGGTTTCTTGCTAGAACACAATGAATTTGCTTTGTTAGATCATGACAAGGTTGCATTTTGCATTCAACAATTCCATTTAGTGGTGATCAGAGTTCCCCCATATTCTTCTAATTTAATCAAGTAATCAATTCTTTAGTCCTTTCAAGTTTTGTACAACCATGAATATCAATATTTTTGGCATTAATCCTATACATAATGGTAGTAATTTCTACACTACTTGCAATGCTCCCTTACAAAACCTAGAAGCAAAATTTCCCTTGCAAAGTCTACAATCATGGAACTACCCTGCAAACATTCCTTGGGTACCAATAATCTCAAAATTTTTACAAACCTTTGGAAGAATTTTGCAGCGATAACTACAACAACATGCATATTGGAGAGATTTTTATATGTTGTATCTTTGCACAACCGACACACATGATAACATTAATGACTATTACTCTCTATTACTAGGTATATGAACACATGATTAAAGAATCAAATATATTTTTCATAGAGTAGGTACACTTTATGCAATATGACTTAATTGTGGCATGTAGCATTGTATCACAAAATTGGATGTAGGTATACACTGTGGCATGTCACATTGTATCACAAAATTGGATGTAGGTATACATTGTGGCATGTAGTCAAAGTCCCATTGCCAACACTACAATTATAAATAA
This sequence comes from Picea sitchensis, assembly GCA_010110895.2. NCBI lineage: Eukaryota > Viridiplantae > Streptophyta > Pinopsida > Pinales > Pinaceae > Picea > Picea sitchensis. The sequence continues at coordinate 169,528 of SNQJ01S0003685.1, read as the reverse complement.
TTTTGATAGGTTATCGTTGTGAATAAACATCAAATTGATGATTTTATTATTTTAATCTGTTACATTTTAAATTTGAAGGTTACTATCAAATACGCTTTGAAACAAAAAAAACAAATGATATATGGAATGTCAAATTCCAAGGGTGATCACCAATGTTAGTAGAAGAATACGAGGTTGATGAGACTTAGTGTGTTGTAAGGATAGTAGGGGATTTTTGGTTTAGTGTGTTGTAAGGGTATTAGGGGATTTATGTTCCCATTTTTGGTTTAGTGTGTTGTAAAGGCATTTTTCATGTTTGTTGAGAGTTACAATGGAAAAAAAGACAAGCCAAACTTTGGCCTACTATCAACGCAAAAAGACTATGCTTTGGAAGAGGTTTTTGTGTATCATGCAATTTTTCCTAATGTAATATGAAAATATCTTACAGTTCCACAGAGAAAAATGTTGTGAATAAAGGTCACATCATATTCATAGAGAAAATGAAAAATGACAATATCGTACTTCATGTTACATAAATAATCCCTTGAAGAGGTTGTCAATAACCCATTTCAACCATGAACATGGACCCAAAAAAAAATTGCTCGATTGATTTTTTTGGTTTGACAACATGAACCAAAACAAAAATTGCTCGATAGATTCCTTTTTAGATTCATTGAAAATATAAACTTTAATTTTTAGTTGACCTCTATTATTATTAAGAAAATTCGTGAGGCTTAATATCGATAGGTCCAGTCCCTTCCTCCTTGATTCCAGTGGGTAAGAACATGTGGCATAATAACAAATCCTCCTTTCTAATCATTTACTTTAGGGGGATGTAGATTCCTTAAATTATTTAATAATAGGGAAGGGGTGAGTGCCTTAAATAATGCAAGGGGCACTTTTCTGCAATCCCATTACCCAATCAAAGCACCACTTTAGCTGAGGTGTGGCCCCTATATTATATAATGATGTTGTCTAGTTTTTTTTCTTGGAATTCGACAATATAAATTTGGACGAAATCTCAATTTTCTTTTGTTTAAATTGCATTTTCGAATGCATAAATAATCGCTAAAAACTGGTATAAATCAGAGTCGTAGAAAAGGGTAGATATCGATTATTACTTATATAAGACTGTTTTATCATAATTCTTATTCAATGTGGCAGGGCTTGGAATGAGATCGATCCTAATCTCTCTAATAACTCTGAATACTCAAGAAGAGATTGAATTAATTGATAGAGGATCTAAGGCCTTAGCGCTCAACAATTGCAAGGCTTAAATAATAATAAATGGGACTGCAATATTCAAAGGGTGTTTTGAAAACCATGAAAAATAAAAACTCTACACAATATACTTTGAAATCTATGGAAAAAAGAAACTCTACATTATATATTAATAATCTAATTTCAAGGTCAAGGCTAAGTCAAACATCAAATTGGTGTATGACACTCTCTTGCTTGTGGGACAAGAGACCCCCTCGGTGCAAGGATTTCATTGCTAAAGTACTGTTAAAGTATACAAAGGTGTACATACCCTACCCTCTCTGGATTTGAACCTATAACCTCCTTAGAAGAAACATGTGTTCTTAACCATTAGACCCACTCAAGTTGTACTAAAACAATAATGTAGGATAAAACATGCCTACACATGCTTACATCCATTCATCCAAAGAAACTTGGGCACAAAGGCCTTGCACAACATAAACCACTAGCTCTCGAAAGATATGATCCCTCCACTGCGACTACTTAATAATCGTTCAAGACTGCAAAGACAACTATGATTACTATGATAGCAGGCACAAGTGCACAAATTAGTAAATAAAATAGATTTCTTCAGTATCAATCAGTATCAAGTAGTTGAATTTCATTCGATGATGGAGTGGGTAGATATCAGTAGTCATGAGTTATGTCCCAAGTTTTTCCGCGGTGTCACCATTACATAAAGAAGTAGCCCTTACAAGTATGAAAGGAATTCAGATCAGCCCAAGGATACACTCATCTGAACTACTTTTCTTGGGTTTGAGACCTGCAAATGAAGAATTCAAATGAATAAATGTGTACCAAGGAACTACCAATAAGTTATAATAAGGATCAAAAACCCTGTTTTCTAGACAATAATAATAAGGATAACAAGGAACTACCAATAAGTGCTAATATGGATTAGAAACCCTGTTTTTTTTAGACAAAATGCATATATAGATAGATAGGGGTAATGGACCATTTCGTCAAACAAATGAAGCAGACATTGTATATTACATTGGACTAATTATTATCACCGTGAATAAAATCCTTAAATATTTTAAGAAAAAAATTGGCAATATTACGCATCGACATGAGTGGATAGCTAAGATTAATTTTTACAAATATAAGAGAGGTATTTAATGATGAGAGGACTATAAAATCATAGGAATCTCAACCCATGTTCATTAAAAACTTCACAACACAAAACAAATGATAATGTATTAATAACAAATCAATATTTGTTATGTCTATTTCTCGTGTCCAAGTCTGATTACGCATTTAAAGGAAATAGAGGACAAGAAGGAGGGTGAACTCTACCTTGAATTGAACAAGGTTTTGTAGCCAAAGAAAAGAACTTTCTAAAGAACAATTGTGTGCAACAAAACTCATATACAAGTTGCCGATGAACTTTCCAAACAATGCAAATTTTGTTGACTCAAACACATTCACTGCGTCTCCTCGTTAATAATCAACTTTCCCACTATGGTAAATATCTGTAGAATTGAAGAGTCAATGTAATCATTGACATATTTCTCCAAGAAACATTTTTCTGTGCAACTAAATATTCTATGATAAATCAACTGTGATTTCAACACTTGCATGGACTTTAATGCCTCCAATACTCTGTACCGAAGAACCAACCTATTCTCCAAAATTTATCCAAACATAGATGGATTCCGAACAAGGTAATCCAATGGAAACCCCACATAATTGACCAAAAAATCCACATGATGCTTCACATTTCCTCTGAATACCCAAGAATCAACAACCGCCGTCTCAATAATACCGAAACTTATTTTCCTGAGAAACAACTACTCAAACACGAAAATCTTCATTTTATGTTTTCTTTCCCTACACCCAAAATATTACGCAAAACAACGACAAACATTTTTTATCCCTTCTGACACCCGAGATCCTTGACCCGTTTAAATGTAATGTCCCTAGTTCGAACCCCATTTTTTATTGTACATATAGGCTAGTGAGTCATTGGCACCAAGTGTAAATGTAAATGTACATATAGGTTGGTGAGCTGTTGGCACCAGGTTTTTCTTTTTCACGCACCTGCGTAGTGCACGAGAATTGTTATCGAAGAAAGGGTGCACACATTCCATAGTGTTGCATGCACCTAAGTAAGTGCACAAGGATTACACAACAAGGAAAATGATGTGCACATTTCACAAGGTTGTGTGCTCTTGATTAAGTGTGTGGGGATTACTTGGAAGTGTGCATCAAAATGAGTTATGTATATATGTATATGGATGCATATCTATTTGAGTTCGGAGAGCCTGTGTGGTTATGAGGCTGGTGAGCTGGGATGCAAATAGGTCAGTGCGCCCATCCTTGTATAATGTAAACACACTCAAGATACGCATAATATTATATCGCTGCACGTAGACAGATTCAAGTGAAAAAGAGATCGAGGGATAAACTCCACTAAAAAAGGGAAAAAGGGGCTAGAGTTTATGAGAGGAGCAAAGCCAAGGGGGATTAAGCCCAAGGGAATATTTTATTAATATTTCTGAAATGTTTAATTTATGGATATTTTATTTATCCTAAGTTCTCGTGGAATGGGGACAAGTCACCAAGTGGCTAAAGCTAAACTTGAAGGTGACAATTGTCTAGTTTAATGCTTGCAATATATATTGTTGGCCTTAGTGTATTTTGGGTAATTCATTCATTTTTTTCATGTTTTTCAAAATGATACTACTCCGGGGGAAATATAGAGAACTAATTGTTATTGTTTAACCCTGTGCTTGGGAAAAACCTGGTTTGTATTCAAAGAGGTGGGTTTTCAGGACCATGAGAATTCTCTCCAGGTGAGAGATTTATTGTTGAACAAGAGGGTTGTTAGGGTCGTGAGAATAATATCCAGGTGAGAGTTTGCTGGGAATTGTTCCCTCGTACACTGGGAATTAGTTGCACTGCTCTGAGACTTCATGTTTGACTTGTTGCTGGAGCCCTGGAAGGGAAGTGGGGCAGTCAAAGGACTTTTGAGCAGAGAAGGGGCACACTTCGTAGGGTGGGACAAGCATGTGGGGAATCATGGACTGTACACTAGTTGTAGTAGTAGGTACCTTGGACTAAGAAATTTTATTATCTATATGCCCTTAGCTAGGAATTATGAATCCTTTTTCCCTGGTGGAGTTTATGCCCTAGCTTGAGGGTGACTTGTTGCTGAAAGTTTATGAGAAACAAAGTCCATGGTTTGGAGGAGCATATGAGTCTTGCACGCAATTGATGACTCTTATAAAAGATAAGTGTATCTCATGTACTTATTCTAATTGTTGTGTGATTATTGTTTATTTTATGATTTGGGTTATTTTCCTGTATGATGTGCATATGCATGTTGAATATACTATGTGTCACAATTGTGTATATATTTGTACGTGGTTTTTATATCTTGTAGAGCTACATATTGCTGCACATACAAGACATGGGCCATGATAGTTACATGTGTTTACATGATCTTAATTATGTCAAGGTGCATGTTATCTCTATTAATCATTTGATATTTAGTTATGTGAAGATGTGCATGTTGTTGTTAGCTTTGTGTAATCGTTGCATACGTAGAGCATAGCAATTGTTAAGTATTCATGATGGTCGATTCCATGACAATTGTCATGAGTAATTAAGGCAAGGATGGAATCATTGAGAACACAAGGAAAAACTCACATGTAAAAAGGGAACATATCTCTTTGTGCAATTCCAGAGTGTTGGTGCGTGCAGTAGTAATAATGTGTCCAAAGTGACTGTGTGCATAGTAGTATTTACAAACTCATAATTGTTTGTGCGTGCAATTATCTTGTGTTTCTTCCACTGATTTAAATTGTGTGATACGACCAACTTGGGGTCATGTGCATCACTTCAAGTTTTGTTTCCCAGACCAATGTTGTAGAGAAAAAAATGCTCACTAAAGTCTTGGTGTGACATTGTCTAGTTTGGTAACGGGGATGTTACATTATGGAATCAGATCAATTTGGTAATGAGGATGTTACATTGTGGTATCAAATCAGTTTGGTAATGGGGATGTTACGTTACGGTATCAGAGTAGTTTGGTAACAGGGATGGTACATTGTGGTATTAGAGAAATTTTGTAACAAGGATGTTACAATGTGCTATCAAAGCAATTTGGTTGCTGGAGATGTTACATTGTGGTATCAAAGCCACAGGTTCAATATTGGACTTGTATGGACCTAAGACCAACATGAAAATGGCATGCGTGCTATGTATTGGTGTGCGGTGCAGAGCTGTGATGAGCACAAAAATGTTGATGCATGGGGAATGCACACTAGATTTTGGGATGTTAAAAAACATTCCAGGAAATCAAAAGAAATCATTCTGACGACATGGTGTAGAGTTTCGGGAATTTTTCACATGCATTCATCTAACAAATCTTACTGTCTACACATTTTGCAGAGTTAACAACGGTAAGATGATGAAAAAATCAACATAGAGAATCAAAAGCATGGAAGTGGCATAGAGAACTTACAACCATGATGACAAATTTAGGGGTTTGTATATCGATATGGGTATCGATAGTACCAAATCCAAGAAGAAATGCATAAATTTGGTAGAGACCATAATGTCTCTGCAAAAAGATGTCCAAATCTATAAAATTGATAATGAGAGGCTTATGAAATCCAAGGAGCAACAAGATGGCTTCAATATCAAGTTGATTCAAAGCTTGGATATAATAGAAAAGAATATGAATATGGATCCCAAGTCAAGCAATCCTAGGAGTCAGAGGTCTCATGGTAAAATAAGAGAATCAAGAAGTGTTGATAGGAATCATCACCGCTCACCAAAGGATTCATTTAGGAGAGTGTGCATTAACTCAAGTCCATCTCCCAACATAAAGTATAAGAGAAATACTGGGGTGGAAGAACTACAAGGAGAAATGAACAAGATCGAGCCTCCTACCTTTGATGGTGAGAACAAGAAGGATGAAGATGCGAAGACTTATTTGTTGGTTATGAGGAAAAACTTCCAGCTGCATAATTATGCTGCACAAGCGGAAGGGAGAATGGTCATCTATCAACTTAAAGGAAAATAATTAGTGTTGGGATCAACTTGTGCAAGTGCAACGCATTGATGAGAAGAACGTTACTTGGAGAGATTTCAAAAATTATTTCCAAATGAAATACTTAACCAAGCAGTACTATGACAAGAAAATGAAGGAGTTATTTGAACTCAAGCTTGGGAGTATGACAATAGATGAGTATGAAAGGCAATTTTTAGAGTTGCTCAAATATGTCCCTTTCATCAAGGATGAATAGGTTAATATTCATAGGTACTTGAGTGGACTTCCTCCTTTTATCAGTAACAAGATATAATATGATGACTCAAAGAACGTGGAGGAAACCATAAGACGAGCTAAATGCCTCTATGATCAACAAAAAGGAAGACCGATCTTACAAAAGGATTGGGAATAAAATATGAAAAGCAAGGTGGAACAGAGGAAGAAGGGACTAAGCCACCATTTTTCATAAATACTTCTCAAGGACAACCAACTCCCAAGGAGGCCAGAATGACCAAGACAATGAGGAAAAGACCAAGAAAACGTATTCAATCTCGGGGATGTGGTGGAGATCACATGTACAGAGAATATCCTGAAAGAGGTGAGAACGCGAGGACGACACATAGTATGCAACAAGATATGAGAGTTGAAGACATGGGCCAAAATGTACCAAGGATCTACACAACCCTGGATAACAAGCAAGCTAATTTTCAGTCGCACATGATTGAATTGGAAGGTAAGATTAATGGCCAACCCATTGTTATTTTAATTGATTTAGGAGCTAGTCATAGTTATCTAGATCCTAATATGGTGGAAAGATTCCAATTACCAAGAAGCAAGCTCGGAAAACCTTGGTTGGTGCAGTTAGATACTGGAGAAAAAAGGAAAATTAATGAGATAGTTAAGGTATTTCCATTAGATATGAATGGACTGTGCACAAAATCTGATTTGAATGTCACACCTTTGGGATCATATGATTGCCTCATTGGTATGGATTGGTTGGACCAACATCATGTTATTTTGGACTATTAAAATAAGGAATTCACTTTCTTAGATGAGGAAGGAAACTTAAGAATAGTTCAAGGAAATCCAAGAGCTATAACTATCAGAGAAGTTTTAGCCTTGTAGTTGAAGAAAAGCTATAGGAAAGGATGTCAAGTATTTGCAGTGCACATGGAGGAGGAACCTAAGGATAAAGTGTTAGATGTGAAAGACTGTGCAATATTGAAAGAATTTGAAGATTTATTTAAGGAGATACTAAGGTTGACACTAAATATAGATATTTATTCCTCTATAAAACTGATGTCAGGAGCAACTCCTGTATCCAAGAATCCTTATAGGATGAGTACGCCAGAGTTGAAGGATTTGCATATGAAAATTGAAGAGATTCTAAAGAGGGGGTATATATGCCCAAGTGTGTCACCTTGGGGTGCCCCAGTATTGTTTGTGAAGAAGATGGATGGTATGATGAGGCTTTGTATTGACTTCAAGCAGTTGAGAAAGTAACAGTAAAGAACAAGTATCATTTTCCAAGGATAGATGGCCTCTTTGATTAGCTGAGGGGTGCACAGATATTTTCAAAGATTGATCTCAGATCTGGATATCATTAGGAAAGAATTAAAGAAGACATCAACAAGAATTCTTTCAGAACAAGGTATGGAAATTACGAGTGCATGGTGGTGCCATTTGGGATGTCAAATGCACCAGTTGTATTCATGTGTCTGATGAACAAAGTTTTAGAAAGTATTTAGATAAGTTTGTCATTGTGTTTCTGGATGACATACTTATTTACTCAAATTATGAAGAAGAGCATGAGAAACACTTGAGGATGGTGCTACAAGTGTTGAGGGTGCATCAACTATATGGAAAGTTGAGCAAGTGTTCATTTTATCAGCTACATATTCATTATTTGGGTCATATCATTTCCAAGGAAGGAATAGTTGTGGATCCGGAAAAGATAAAGGCCATTGAAGAATGGCCAACACCAAGAAATGTCACATAGGTGAGATCCTTCATGGGACTTGCAGTTTAGTACATAAGGTTTATTGAAGGCTTCTCAAAGATTGCGCACCTAATCACATCCTTACAAAAGAAAGGTGTGTGATTTGAATGGAATCTGGATTGTGAAAGAAGTTTTCAGAAATTAAAGAGTTTACTATCAAGTGCACCAATACTAAGGATTGTTGATCCAAATGAAGACTTTGTGGTGTGAACTAAGGCATTCATGGAAGGGCTCGGTGGAGTATTTAGTCAGAATGGGTATGTAGTATGTTACAAATCAAGAAAGCTAAAAGAACATGAAAGCCACTATGCTACACATGACTTATAATTGGAAGCCATAGTGCATGCCTTGAAGATGTGGAGGCACTATCTCATGGGTAAAATATTTGAGCTATGAACAGACCATAGTGGTCTGAATTATTTGTTTGGACAACAAGGTCTAAAAACCAGACAAAGAAGATGGTTAGAATTCCTCAGTGAGTATGACTTTGACATAAATCATATTAGAGGAAAGGAGAACGAGGTGGTTGACGCACTCAGCAAGAGGGTGCACGAAGTGCATGCTAGAACTATTAGAATATGCAAATTTGATTTGAGTGACAAAATTTTAAAGGTTTCCAAATCAGACCAATGCTATGTGGACTTAAAGATGAAATTACAACAAGGTATGTCACAACAAAAATTGGAAGGTTATGATCTAAAAAAGGATGGAATCCTCATGTATAGGCATAGAGTTTATGTGCCAAATGTTCAAAAGTTGAAAAGTATGATTTTGTCGAAGATGCATAAATTTTTTTATGCAGGACATCTAGGCTACCGAAAGCCAATTGCAGCGGTCAAGAAGCAATATTATTGGCCATGCATGAAAAAGGAAGTTGTTAATTTTATTGCTAGATGCCTTGAATATCAAAGGGTCAAGTTTGAGAACATACATCCAACTAGTTTGTTATAGCTTTTCCCATCCCTGAGTGGAAATGGAAAGTTGTAACCATGAATTTCGTTACTAAGCTGCCTAAGACTACTAAACAACATGATTCTATTATGGTAGTGGCTGACAAGCTTACTAAAGCTACCCATTTTATTCCAGTGAAGTCAGCGCACAAGCCAACCAACATTGCTGAAATATACATGTAAGAAATTGCTAAGTTGCATGGTGTACCTAAGACGGTTGTGTTTGACAGAGATCCCAAGTTCACATTGAAATTTTGGAAAGGGATATTCAAAGGATTTGGAACAAATCTAAAATTTAGCACAACATATCACCCTAATACAAATGGACAAACAAAGAGGGTAAATTAGGTGATTGAAGATATGGTCAAAATGTATGTGATGGATAAACCATCACAATGGGAAGACTACCGACACTTGGTAGAGTTTTCTTATAATAATGGGAATCAATCATCTTTGGAAATGAGCCTATTTGAGGCGCTATATGGAAGAAAATGCAACACACCAATGAGTTGGGACAACCTAGAAGACATAGTAGTGGATGGCTCATATATGCTCTGAGAAATGGAAGAACAAATGGTGAAGATAAGGTAGAATTCAAAGGTTTCCCAAGATAGGAAGAAGAGTTGTGCAGATAAAGGAAGAACCCAGAGGGAGTTCAAAGTGGGGGATCACATTCCATAGTGTTCCACGCACCTGAGTAAGTGTGCAAGGATTGCATAAAAAGGAAAAGAATGAGCACATTTCACAAGGTTGCACACACTTGAGTAAGTGCATGAGGATTACCTAGAAGTGTGCATCAAACCAAGTTATGTATATATGTATATGGATGCATATGTATTCGAGGTCAGAGAGCATGTGTGGTTATGAGGTTGGTGAGTCAGGATGCAAATAGGCTAGTGCACCTATCCCTTTATAATACAAACACACTCAAGTTATGAATAATATTACATCGTTGCATGCATATCGACTTAAATGAAAAAGAGACAGGGGGATAAGCTCCACCGAAAAAGGAAAAAGGGGGCTAGAGTTTATGAGAGGGGCTAAGACAAGGGGGCTTAAGCCCAAGGGAATATTTTATTAATATTTCTAAAAAGTGTATTTTATGGATATTTTATTTATCCTAAGTTCCCGTGGAATGGGAACAAGTCACCAAATAGCTAAAGATAAACCTGGAGGTGACAAGTGTCTAGTTTAATGCATGCAATATATATTGTTGGCCTTAGTGTATTTTGGGGGATTCATTCATTTTTTTTCAGACCGATATTGCTCTAGGGGAAAGGTAGAGAACAAACTATTATCAAATGGTTCATTGTCAATTGTTTAACCCTATGCTTGGGAAAAAATCGGTTCATAGTCGAAGAGGTGGGTTGTTGGGCCAATGAGTATTCTATCTAGATGAGAGATTTGTTGTTGAAGAGGAAGGTTGTCAGGCCTGTCAGCATACTATCCAAGTGCGAGTTTGTTGGGAATTGTTCCCTGGTATACTGGGAATTAGTTGCAGTGTTCTGAGACTTCATTTCTAGCCTATTGTTGAAGCCTTGGAAGGGAACTAGGGAAGCCGAAGGACTATTGAGAAGAGAAGGGGCACACTTCCTGGGGTGGGATAGGCATGTAGGGAATCAAGGACTGTAAACTAGTTGTAGTAGTGGATACCTTGGACTGAGCAATTCCACTATCTATATGACCTTATCTTGGCATTAGGAATCATTTTTCTCTGGTGGAGTTTACACCCCAACTAGGGAGTGAATTGTTCCTGAAAGTTTATTAGCAACAAAGTCTATGGCTAGGAAGAACATATAAGTCCTACACACAGTCGATGACTATTTATAAAAGATAAGTGTCTCTCATGTACGTAGTATAATTGTTGTGTGCTTATTGTATAGTTTCTGATATGGGTTGTCTCCCTGTATGATGTGCATATGCATGTTGAATATACTATGTGTCGCAGTTGTATATATATTTGTACATGGATTTCATATGTTGTAGAGCTACCTTTTGCCTTATATACAAGACATGGGTCATGACAGTTACCTGTGTTTACATGTTGTTAATTATGTCAAGGTGTATGATATCTCTGTTAAGCATTTGATATTTAGTTATGTCAAGTTGTACACGTTATTGTTAGCTTTGCGTAGTCGTCACATATGTAGAGCATAACAATGGCTAAGTATTCCTAATGGTCGATTATATGACAATGGTCATCAATAATTAAGGTGAGGCTAGAATCACCGATCACACAAGGAATAAATCACATGTAAAAGGGGAACATAGCTCTTTGTGCGACTCTAGAGTGTTGGTGTGTGTAGTAGTAATAATGTGTCCAAAGTGGTATTGTGCATAATAGTATTTATGAACTCAAAATTGTTTGTGCGCACAGTTGTCTTGTGTTTGTTCCACTAAATTAAATTGCATGACACAACCAGCTTGGGGTTGTGCATGTTACTTCAAGTTTTGTTTTACAAACCAATGTTATAGAGAAGAAACTGCACACTAAAGTTTTGGTGCGACATTGTGCAATTTGGTAACTGGGATATTACATTGTGGTATCCGAGAATTTTAGTAATGTGGATGTTACATTCTGGTATCATAGCAGTTTAGTAACGGGGATGTTACATTGTGGTATCAGAGTAGTTTGGTGGCTAGGGATGTTACATTAAATGACTACAAAATCTTTTCCTTTGAAATAGAGAGTAAACGAGGTGTAGTGGCAATTAACTCTGATAATGCTTGACCCTCACCACACAACTTTTGCAAAAGTGAGATTGTGAATTTAACCCTATCCTCTCTGGAATTAAATATTTGTGCATCCCTTATAACTAGTTTGGCGATATCCTCTTCCTTCATGAAATTGCTAAGGAGGTTGATCTTAGACTGTATGTTTGTGTCAACGCTACGAAACAAAAATCAAGGGTTACAAATAACCACCCTTCGAATCTGGGCAGGTGTGGTCAAACCACAACCTTTTAACAACTCCAAAACTTATTTCAGGTTCCAGCATGATTTTTGACGAAGCAAATCCTTGTTATGCCTAAATTCTTTTGAAATTTCTTCAGGTGTTAAGCCATAATTGTTGATAAGAAATTCTTTGAAAACCCCCCTTCCTGGTGGAGTTGTGGATGGGGATGATATTTGGGTGTAGAAATTGGATAATGTTTTATGGGATTTGAGAGTAAAAGTAAATTCAAGTGCATGAGGAAGCATTGATTTCAATAATGGGAAATGGTTAGTTATCACCCATTTCCATATCATCGTCATCATCATTTGTGCAGAAGGAAGGAGATGACAAGAAGAAATTACCTAGTAATTGATAGCCCTTGGTTTGAAGGTCATAGAAGGCTACAAAGCGAAGTGAAAACATCGGTTGGGTCAGAGAGTAGGGGTTTATTAGTGTTTGGGAATAACTATGTGACAATGATTGGATATAGTTTGGTTTGGTTTGTTTGGTAACTGGCTAGGGCTTGCTATCATACACATACAATATGGTCATATGGATAGACCTCACTAAGCTCTACATTTCAAATAACAGAAGACTAAAAAATCAAATATTAATAAAATAAATTTAATACAACGCTTAAGACGAGTGTGTTTTCTTCTCATGAACGCAGGTTTGTGTTTTATAATTTCTAAGGTAAAGTCGAGCTTAATAAAATAAATTTAATACAATGCTTAAGATGAGTGTGTTTTCTTCTCATGAACGTATGTTTGTGTTTTATAATTTGTAAGGTATATGAATTATTATTGTTTTATAAATATTAAAAAATCATATAGTCTAGAGGTCAGTTATGTGTGTTCAATTTTTTCTTGAAATATCAATACAATGGTTTATTTTTTTAAATATTAAAAAATTATATAATAAATTTTAATTTTCATTATTATGCAAACTATATGAACATTTGTGATCTCTTGTTGAGTTCCAAATCTTGAGCTTGTTCAAATGACTTCATAACCATTTTGAGCATCTCATGTAATCAATGTAATACATGCTATCACCATGATTTGGTTACACATGTACCAAAGTTAGGTGGTTTTCAAAGTATACCTACATACATATCTTTACATTGCAGATTATACTTGATATAATGTTCATGAATAAGTTTCATTACCAAAATTATTATTTCTAGAGTCCTTCGCTCAGTTTTTATCAGTATTTGACACCCTTACATAGGTTTCCTTCATATATCCCATGATAGCTTGGGTATTGTTATTTGGGATTATACCTGAGCACATAGTCTCCAAAACTTAAAAAAATATAAATTTATATAAAAAGCAAGTTTTGAACAAGTGTCATGTGATTGTACCATGTATCATCATCCTATACAATGATGTGAATATTGGATCCGACCTAAAACCCTAATTTCTCCATATAATTAGGAGGTTTAAATGTGGAAAGGGGACCTTCTCTCTCCGTATTACTCAGTGAGTGTTCTTCCTCATTTGTAGATAGGTTTTTTTGGCATCCACTTTGATCCTTGTTTATGTTATGGAGGTGTTGCATATTTTGATAGAGGATTAGCGTCAGAAGAGGTTGAGTGTGAATAAATCCAAGTTCATGTATGGAGGTTATCATCAGAGATGGTAGGTATATGATGTTCTAACTAATTTCCAATTATGATAATGAATATCCCTCCT
>SNQJ01S0003685.1:122001-140263 GCA_010110895.2 Picea sitchensis | reverse complement strand
TGGATGTGCTTTGTTGAAGGGTGACTATCTTGCTGCCAAAAAAAGAACGTATATTTCCTGTCCCCTCTTTTTGGAATATTTGATTTTTTGTCGCAGAAACCTTGAAACAACTCGGTGTAGATTTGAATCTCTTCTAGGGAGCAATCTTCTCCGATGAAGACATTCTCCATGATGCTAGGGGTTATGGAGATATCAATAGGAATTGTTGCAACAATAATTTCCATGTTTCTCTCAGCGTATACTCCGTGCGTAGCTAGAGGGTTAATAGGACAAGGGCTATCTCCATTCATGGTCGTTACAAATTCTCCTGCCTCTATTCTCTTGAGCTCGGGAAGAAAATAAGATCTATGTTGAATATCATCCCAAGGTCTATTCAGACTAGTCATTGCCTCTAGTATCATATCATTAGAGGGAAATTTTAAGTCCAAAGGGCCCTGAGCGACGAGAGAGTCTTGAGCCCAAATAATCTCAAGAATTGGATCTAACTCCTATGTGGGAGCCGAATCGGGATTTCCTGAGGGTTGTTGGACAACAGTGTATGCAACCTCACCATCGGATAAGGGCATGGCCATGTCAAGGTTCCCTACCCCTTCCATCAAAGCCGATGGGGAAGGTAAAGTCCATGGGTCATGAAAGTAGCTCGTTTTAAAAGATGACACTTGAAAAATTGCAGACTTCAGCTGGTCGGGGATAACTAAAATAAACCTTACATCATTGGAAGGAGACGAATAATCAAAGGTTCCCATCAATGATGGAAACAATCTGAAACCTAAGTTGAAAGTTCTTGTTTTTCGGTTATCAATCATCGGGACCGTGGATTCCCCTAATGAAGAATCGGGATGGGAGAAGGACAACTAGTTGACGGTTATAATCCAGCCTTCGTGTGGAAAGCATAAGACCCAAAAAATGGTTGCTACAATTGTATGCATTTCGTAAGTCCAACTCCGCCCTAACAAAATATTGTAGTCGAGAGGTGCATCAACTACTTCTAGCTCGATGCACACAATTTTACCCTCCAACTGCATGGGAAAAGAGGGAATTATACCATGTGGTCTGAATGATCGATCATCAAAATCCATAAGCAACATGGGCAACAGAGACAACTTAGGTTGGCCAATGGCCTTCCAACATGCCAATGACATCATGCGAGTCGATGCACCCTCATCAACCATCATAGAAAAAATGTTTTGTTTCAATGATTTCATGGTGCAAGCCACTACTATATGAAAGGTGACATGGTGAGGAAGATGAGGTTTATGGTCTGTTAGATTGAAAACGATCATTCCTGAGTTACTAGGTTCTGCCACTCCCAAGGAAGACAACAATGCTTTTCTCTGCGAGGGGCAACTCTGGAGAACTTCCAGAGCAGACATTGCACAAGGAGTTTGTGCCAGATCCTTCACGACGGAGTAATTATGAGAAACCATCGTGTTTGGGTTATGAGAATCCTTCTTAAACGTACCTTTAGGGATGCGAGTCATTGTTTCTCCCACTATCTTCTCAATTTGAAGAGGATTCAATGGGTTGGAGGCCTCTTTTCCCTTCTCAACAGATTTTGGGGTTCAATAGTCATGAGTCCTGGTTGATAAATGATATTCGATGTTCATCATGTAAATGTTTGCAGTCGGGTTGTTTGGATTAGGTGCATGGGGTCCCTGATTGCCCCTAGGCGCGCTCATGGATGCAGAAGCTTGAGCCATATTTTTCCCTTCTGGAAAAGGGTTTGTTAACACAACAGGTTTTTGTTGTGCCAGTAGCTTCTGGGCTTCCACAAGCCGAGGGAATAGGTGAGTCAAGTGGTCAGCCGTGCAAAGCTTACATGGAAACTTCACCTTTATCTTTTCAGTTTTTCCCTCGCCATCATTGTTAGCAGCCTTTTTATCCCCCTTAACCTTTTTTTTTTTCTGTTTATTCTGTCCCTTAGTCTATTGGTTATCCTTGGTAGTAGTTGATTGCACATTGTGTACATATGACGTCTGGGTGACAGGGGCAACCGAACTAGGAGTTTGTATGGCCACAGTCTGTTAAATCGACAACTGTTGTAATTTATTAGACAACAGATCTGTGGACTTTCTCTATGCTGAGCGCACTATTCCATCAGCTTGGGGCCCATATTTTTTTTTGGGCCTTGTCGAGAGTTGACTGTGGTGTATCAGGTAACATATCGTAAAGCATGTCGGACCAAGAGTAAATCCGTTCCAGTTGTTGGTCTCTCATAATAGCCTCTTCTTCGGAAAACACCTCGGACGTTGCTACGTCTTTGGATACGCAAGGGACCAAATACTTTAAGAACCACTCAAGAAAGAATGCAGGAGGGACCTTGACTTTAATCAAAATCTTTCGTCGCCTCCATTCTTGGATATGATCCAAGATATGGTCAACCTTCATCTACTTGAAGTTGGCCAACAAATCAATGTCAGCATCGTATCTCATTGGCAACTGGAAATGGTTCAAGAAAACCATAGCCAGGTCATTAAAGTAAGAATTCTTCGAGTTGTCGAGCTCAATATACCATTTCTCTAAACCCCCTATAAGAGTGCGTTGAAACAAGCACAATTGAACAGAGTCATCCTTCAACGAGTTGGATGAGCACCATAAGTGGAAAGTTTTCACGTGATCACCTAGATCTTCACCAGGCTTGCCCTCAAATTTAGGGATATCATAAGGAAAATTAGTCGGCATGGGGGGGGCAACGTGGATCATGACAAATTGGGTCATTTAACAATATTGATAGGTTTGGAAAGTGAAGAGTTTCCAGAAAGGGTAGTTTCGGTTGCGGAGTATTTACATGAAAAGAGGGGCCTGGATTTTGACTGGCACTAGGTTGCCAGGAAAAATTGGACTGTTGGCCATGGTTTTGGTAGATACCATGGTGGCCTTGTATAGTGAAAGGAATTTGCATTTGATGTTGTATCGTCAACTGATTCCTAAGGTTAGATGACGTAGCTTGTGTAGGGATTGCTCCTTGTGCTTTGTTCCAAGGACCTTGGTTGGGGATGCCCCCAACCGATTCTCTTGGCATAGGTAATGAACCTTGTCTAGGGTTCCACATGGTGTGGGAGGGGTTTCCCCCGATCAACATCCCTTGCGAGGGAAATGAGCTCTGCCAAGGATTCCAAAGACCCTATGTGGAGTAAACTCATGTCATCGCTCTCTGTGAAGGAATGAAACCTTGCGCAGGGTTTTGTTGATTAAAGACAGGGTTGCCCCTATTCGAGACAAAATACGAAGTGAAAGAGTTATTTACAAATGCACCAAACAAATAAAACAACATTGATCCCGTCGAAGTCGTGTAGGATGAAGTTTCGAGACTCCCTCGACTAAAAAAATATAGTTTTCATTTGGCCCAATTGGCTGCTGAAACGCGCTACCGAGCAAAGGGGACAGAGGAGGTATATGATCCCCACCGTAATGAACAACACTGAATGGGGCAGTGGTTCTCATGGTGGATCCTTGTAAGGGAGCATTATAGATCCCTGCCCCAAGACCCATTGTCTGTAGAGTAGAGTATGCAAGAACTGATTTAGAGTCAAAACCAGGCATCCCATATGAGAAGGGAGTGCCCGTCGCATTCTGAATGAAATGAACAGTGGTTGAATCCATCGAAGGAATCAAACCACTACCCGACGTTGTGGGCGTCAAGACAACCATGGTCCTGAAAGGTAGAGGTGGGGGATGAGGTAAATTTTGCCTCCTACGACAGCCGTGATGAGAGTACGGGGACTCCTTGATGAAGTAGCAACAATTGCTTCCATTTTCTCTCACCGAATAAACTGACATTCAGGAGAAGTCACCTCGAGAGGGACTATATAAATGATAAGTGGCACCGATAAGTCAACGATCAAAGGATTTGTTGGCCTGAAACCTTTGGCCTTGAGGTTAGAAATGATGGATTCCTCTAGAGTAAGAAAATATTCTCTCGGAGTTGGTTTGGGTACAGTCTTCTGCGGCCCGTTAACTTCGAACAATCCTTCTTGATCTAGCCTTCGCCTCAATGGTGGCAGAGGTAGCTCCAAAGTGACCGACGTCAGGCCCTAAAGCCTACGCGAATGACAAAGATGTTGATCTTCCACTTTGTGAAATGATCAACCAACACGATAAGGTATAGCTATCATGAATGATGGAGCACACACTAAAAGTTTCTAAAAGACAAATCAATCAGACAACTAACTAGTGGTAAGGACAGTTACACCAATCAACACTAGAGAAACTTATTGGTGCAAGTGAAACTCGAACATGGAAGCACCCTCTAGGTATACTCTGCAGAGCGTGATCCAACGTCCTTCCTAGGTATCGCGGTATACCCCCGCAGTCACTCGTGTAAGTCCGTAAAAACTTGGCAACTAGGTTGGCATCTCATAGTCAGTCACCAGGTGGGTACAATCGACAATCGGGCTGATTGTAATAAGTTAACAAGTTTGAAACCCTTCAAGGGTACCGAAGGAAATTGGACCGAAAGACAATTGAATATCTCAAATAGATTCGAGGTCCATGGGGCTCCGTAGTCAAATGCAATCAATGTGATTCCCAAGAAAGACCCTCAATATACAATCCACACTACGTTCGATCCGACTTTGGAGGGGTTATCTCCTCTACCTTTCCTTACACGGCCTCGTGTTTAACCCCTTTTTTAGAGGGGGGTTCCCAGCTAACTCTTACGACATTGGAATTTAGACACTCCCTATCTCAGACTCCAATGTTTGTTTTAAATGGCCTTGAATATTTTCGTCTTCACACCTATTNGCCCTAAAATCATAGAATAGATGGTGAACCCTAGAAACAGAAAGTCTAATAGATTTTGCGTTAAGCATTGATTTTATGGGCTTGATTTACTCATAGGATGTAAACCTGCAACTCGTGGTGTTTATAAGTGACGAAAAAAAGAAGAAGACTTTAGAGAATTTAATGAAGAAGCAAACTAGATACTTTAAATTAAAACTTGTAAATCTTTGTGAATGTCAACTTTTCAAAATAATGTCCCAAGATCTTATAACTAAAAGTTTCCTAAAAAATATTTTTTCGTTTCACAATGCAAAACTACTTACACTTTCAGGAAAACAAGAAAGAACTTTGAAACTAAAACTCTTTTCTTTTGCAAACAAACAACCTACATTACAATACCAAACAAGATGCAAAAAAAGAAAATTGATTTTTTTTTTAAATGCTTACAAAGGAAAAAAATAAATAAAAAAGATTTTTTTTGTTTTTCGAAGCATAAAACAGGATGAAGAGAAAACATAACCCAAGATTAACACAGACCCTAGGCCAACTGCTTAAACGCAGGGATTCAAAATAACCAAGAGAAGGATCTAAGACTTGAAATCTCACTCTAAACCTCTAATGAAAACAAAAGAAAACCAAGAAACAAGTTAAAAATCAAATCTTTAACCCAAACACAGACTACTAACAGAGACCCTGTAAAGTCCAAGAAATGCTTGAGAAACCCAATGATTTTGGCAGAAAAGAGAAAGGATCCTCTTTTTTTTAAAACCATTTCAAGACATAGAGACGCGGGTTGTTGCACCAACAACCTGCATATGTACGCGGGTTGTCTACTTTGCAAACTGCGTATGTACGCTGGCTAAGCCAAAGTAGAGCACGTACACCTCTGAGACTTTTCAAAAAAAGAAAAATAATGGGAAGGGAAAGATGGTAGGCACCTGGAAGGTGACCATAGACCCTAAATTGACTAAGTAAACCTGAAAACTCAAAAGGAAATTGAAAAACCAATTAAAACAAGAAAACCTCCCACTAGGACCCTAGAGAGACTCCCAAGTGGAGTCACCAATTCTGCTAGCGGGGAAAATCCCTCTATTACTATACTGGGTCAGAATATAGGCAGAGCACTGACTTCCCTTAAAATGCAATCCTAATTCTAAACTACCCCAATCTATCTGAACTAAAAAGATAAGAGAAGGAAAAGTGGATGTACCTTAGGTCCTATCGTCTGATGTAGTCTTCCTTCACCTTTGTAGTTTCTTGGATTGCTAGTCTCCTCCCAAAGCTGACCTGCAAGCAACTTGAGTAACACAAAGATACAATATATACTATCTCTACTTATCAATGTTAGTGTTCAGATATATATCTAGATGCATTAATCAAATGAAATCAAATAAACACAATGTTTGGGACAAGAAAATAATTCTTTTATTCAGATGTGAAGATTACAATGATTGCAACCTTCTTTATCAAGAAAATGCTCTGCAAACTAGGACCGTGCTCCTCTTACTGCTGCTCCAAGTGCATCATTCCCATGTCATCTCTCACAATCAGCTGATCTCTTTAGGAAAATGGAAGGGATTTTGTAAGGATAAAAGGCTCAAGAGGGAATGTTGAGGCCAAATCTCAGCAAGGGTTGCAAAACTTGGGATAAAAGGGAAAGGGATTTTGGCAGAGTTTCTCTGTTCTCTTGCTTTATGTTGAAATGAGACCCCAAGACCTCCTTTTATATGATAAAAATATAGTTAATCGATTTGGGGATGGGCTACAAGGGGTAAAATGGTTGGGAAACTGACTATAGCCCGTAAAATCTACCAAATTCATTACAACTTTTTATTTTTTGAAACTTTTGGAGATAAATACGGGTTGTTTAGCATGCATATCATGTATGTACTCGGTTTGTCTAGTTTTCATATAACGTATGTACGCGAGAAGTAGTGCAGCAGGGTGCATACATGCTCCAAAAAATGATTTTTTAAGAGTGTCTCAATAGTAATTTGGAAAATTGTGCAAGTAGAAAGGCCAATTCCATGTATGCATTGGTAGAGCATTTTTGGGTTATAACAATCCCACATGGAGCCAAGTAAGTAGGAAGTAGGCACAAATAGTCACTGAAACCCATGCCTAAAGTGAGGGAAATTGATTAAGGGATTTTCCCCTTATGATCTTGTGTCTATATCACAACAAATCAAGACTAAGTGGCAGAGACAACAGTCTCCCTGTTGTGTCCTTTTCGCCGCTTGAATGAGCAAAAGATGGGTACTTGCAAGTCTAGTTGGGTTTGCTAGATAGGAAAAAGGTTAGTGTATGAACCAAATGATTCAATCACATTAAATAAACAAACAACTAAGATAACAACAACTAAAGAAATAACTAAAGAAATGAAACTAAAATGCATAAGGAAGTTAGAACCAAAATCAATCAAAGAAATGACCAATATTCATGCCACCAATGGAGAATTATATTAGTGGGAAAACACCACAGAGAAAGGGTGACTTATGGATCCCCTTTTCCTCCTTGAGAGGGTTCTTGAGTCCCCTATGTGAGAGCTCTTCTTACAAATGGTAAACTAGAAAGCAAATGGTGAAGAAATCCAAGCTTATTCCCTCAAGAGGTGAGGTGAGTAGCTTAATGAGATGATGCTAGTATGCTCCAAGAAGAAAGGAGGTTTCTTGTAGGAGAATAGAGGAAGCATAACAATACAATGAGATTATTCAATTCATAGTGCACCCATGGCCTCTTTTTATAGCAAATCTTTGAGGAACTATCCAATCGGTATTTAGTGTGAACAAGGGGCCCTTTAGGGCACCCTTAGTTCTTTGACCAACCCCCCATTCGGATTCAACTCAAATTTGAGGGTCAAATCAAGTTGGGAGCTCATCTAGAAGTGGGTGAGGGGCCGAAAAGAACCATAAATGCACCGTTCATAGGAGTGTGTGGCTTTTCTTATACACAGTCGCGCATCGGGCGCATGTGCACTTTTTCGGCTTTTTTGGCCTATGCACGCTTCCTTTAGTGTTTCAATGCATGTCAATTTTTTGACCAGTTGTATAGTTTGTGCCTTTTGGAAATGCATTTATGGGGCTCCAGGTGAACTAATAGGTGTTTGAATATGCTGGATTCCTGTAACCATTTGCAGACTAAATTTCAGTGATAACAGATGCCCCCTGATGTGTGAGGTTAGGAGCATACGTATAGCTGAAATACATCAATGTTTCTTCTACTGAGAGTGCCATTGTAATGAAGAGTGTTGATAGGAACTGCAAGAGCAATCCACCGAAAGGAGTGGAGAAACTGTGGGACCTAAACCTTTCTCTAGGTAGGGGAAAATAAAAGATGCCATGCTTGTGTCATGTAACTCAAAAACATTTAAGATGGTAACTGAATTTGTATGCTGATGTAGATAACTATAGCACCCTCCAGGGTGGTTTGATAATGAAAGATGACAATTATGATGGTGAACATACTCTGAAAAGAGGCAAAGATGTCTGGAAGAAGTGTCAATGACTCATAGGCATTGATGGCATAATGAATTCAGAGGTCGTCGGCTAGTAGAAAACAACTGCAATAGTAGCATAGTAAGACCCCCTGTGACATGAGAGTGTGTTGAAGTCGAATGTTAGGGGGGTCAATGACAACAGAGAGCAATAATGGTTCTCTCTGTGCCGTCCGAGACTCCTGATTGTAAAAGTAATGAGAGTCAAGATACGGTCACCCTTCTAGAAACTGTGCTAAGGTCGACAGAAAGGGAGACACAACTCCAAGAAGCAAATAGGGCTTCATGAAATCCACTGGATAAGATCAGGAACTGATAAGGAACATGGACGAAGTTGAGATACAGTGAAACTCAAGACTGCCCTTGGTTGGGTATATATGTGAAGAATGATTGGAAACAACCGTGAAACTGGATCTAGCATCAGGGGGACAACTAGACGTGGGTTAAATTGTGCCAAAGGCGTGACAAAGTGGAAAAACGCAGAGATCAGGGGTACATGGACTGTGGGATACTCGGGGTTTATGGACGATGTGAACATGAGTGAAATATAGTGAGTTCCCCAACCAAGAATGACATGGGTTTCTTTGCCAGGAAAATAGAAGGTCGCTAAGGGCGAAAACAAAAAGTTATGTAAATGATGAAAAAAAAAGGCTTTTTACAACGACCAAATGAATATAGAATAATTTGGGCTGAGTGTACAGATATAGAAACAGGTGCCCCAGTGCAAGATGGCTTGGCTTGTGAGGGCACAATTTGTGTGGAGAACTGGTGGAGGGTGGGGGCCCCATGGGTGGGTTTCTCTATGAGGTAAATGAATGGAGGGAAATTTGCAGATGGGCAAACTGATTGTGGATGAAATGGAGGGTTAATGATACTACGAGAGTGCATTAAAAATGAAACCGTGATGAAAGATCCTGGGAGTCCATTGGGAAAGCTAGAAAAATGAGGAGAAGGAGTATGTGGCTGATTCTCGGAAATGCGTAAGACTATCGGGACTCCCATCCCTAGGGGGTGAAAGCAGCATGAGTGTCAAAGTGTCGGGGGGAATATAAATGGGACAAATCATGTGGGGGAGAATGCTACCGGGTGACAGTACCAAATTGCAGCGGAGGTGATAGTTTTGCATAGCCGGGATTGAGGATCCTAGAGGCACATGTCAAAGGGTGTGACTGGGAGATGTAATTGATATCCAGAGGGAATGATTACATGCAAGTGTTGATCATATACCTGAAGGGGTTGCGTTGGTTTGTGGTGACCATGTACCTTCACACATTAAAACCAAATACTCGATGTGAATAATATCTAAAGATAAAGAAAATATAAAAGCTATTTGATAATTTTGAACATGAGCATGCGTACCTGAGCGTGATGTGAAAAAATGTTCCCCCAGGGCCGGGTGCGGATGGTGGCCCGAGGAATGTGACTATGTAGGTGGCAGGATCCTGATCCCGTGGCTAAAGATGGATCGAAAAAAAGAGACTCTAAGCTCCCGTAACTAAGCATGGAAGTTTGGAAAAAGGGACTATATATAGCTGTGGGGCCCACAATGCCACCTCATTTGTACCTGCTGCCATAGTGAGTTGACGAGAGGATTCTAGAGGAGATTTGGATATTACGGGAGTTCGATCCGACCGATCCATGATTTATGAGAGTCAAGTTAGTGGTCTCATCCTCCTGCATAGTAGATAGGTGTTATTTTCTGGGCAAGGTCGTACAAATGGCCGTACTAAGGGTTTTTGTAGGGGTGGGCCCACCAATGCACGGGAGAAGGAAGGAGACCCGTGCTCAAATGCGCAGGTACAATTTTGTATCCCGTGCATGATGTGTGGCTATGTTGATCATAGTCATGCATGGGGGGCATGTGGGTGGGACAAACAAGTGTGCATTTGGTGTGCGTCTGTTCGATTTACAACTGTGCACTGTGCGCAACTGTTTTTCCGATAGCTGCACATTAGTGCGCAACTGTGAAGAGAACAAGTGTGCATGAATACACACCTATGGGTGTGATAGATGCGCATTAATGCACATCTGTTTCTTCGACAGATGCTCATTGATGCGCACCTGTGTGAAGAACATATGTGCATGTGTGCGTGCCTATGGGGGTGACAGCTGTGCACTTGAAGCAAAGCTGGGGTTGGTGAAAAAACTTGTATTTTTTAATATTTTTTAATGATGATGATGGCTGATCAAGCACGGTTGGTGTGAATGAAGGTGATCAGCTCAATATGTGAGTCCATTAGAGAGAGCAGGACTGGGAGCGCTTCAGGGAGGCAGTGAGAGATGAGTCGGGTATTCGAAGACTTTTGGAAACCTGTGGGTTGTTGAAGTTCTTCGAATGCCCATTGATACAGGCATAGGAGTACCTGTTACAATATCTAATTTCTATCTGGAGAACTGATCTATAGTGCTTCATTGTGCGGGGTCAACATTTGACATTCTCGACGACAGAGGATGTCTATTTCTTGACGGGGCTCCCTTTTCAGGGAATGGCCCTACCTGCTAATCCCTAGCTGCCAGCAGGTGTACACTTGACATACATGGAACAAAGGTATTGTTCGGGACCAAAAATTATATCAGGTTCGGCTGTCTGTATCGAGGAGATGGATGATTTGTTGCACCAGTGTATCCTCGTGATCATTGTGAGGATATACGGGTCCTTAGCGACTCAACGGATCAATGGTGGTTAGCTGATGATTATGCAGAGAGTTTTGGATGGAGATTTCTTCGCTTGGGGGTTGATGCTGCACGCCAAGATGATGGGGCAGATTAATCGGTGTTGGACTACGGACTCTGCTGAATTTGCCTTTGCATCAATCTTGGTGGCGCGGTTTTTGGAGAGGGTGCCCATGTTGCGCCCTAGAGTGTTGGTACTGACGACTGAGGCACGAGAGCCACAACTGATGCAGTGGGCTTCGTGTTTTGTACGAAATGGAGGTGGGGAGGGTGGCCACTATTTCATGACTACCTTGGTGCGTGTGTGGTTCTAGATGCCACAAATTATACTGCGGTTCCCATATGGTGGGATGGACTTCCGACATGGTTCGGATATGGTGTTTCCTCCTGGGGAGGTTTGGGACGAACAAGGTATGTTGGTGTACTTTATGTTTTGTGATGTTGATAGTATAACATATGTTTATATATGGATGGATGTTGATGCTATCGTTTGTTTGTGTTTTTTCAGATGTGGGGCCATGAGGTTGAGAGGCAGAGTTGGTTGCAGAGCCGGGTCGTCAGGGGCTAGTGAGACCACCGCGGGTAGAGCCACGGTGGGAGAGAGACATCAGAGGGATGAGGCTGGTGTAAGGCCATTCGATGAGGTGATAGCCAGACAGAGGCATAGATTGGACGATCTAGGTGCAGGGCCATCACATGCGCCTTAGGGAGAGGCTGGTGGGGATTTAGAGGATTTCCACTGCCGGTTAGAGGTGGTATTACATGGCATGCCTGAGGGTATGTGGTCCCACATCCAATATGAGAGAGTCCTGGAGAAATGTGTGGGTGGCCTTGCAAAGTTGCGGACCCTGATATACAGAGAAGCTATAGTGGGGGCAACGATGACTGGACGACTGTCCCCCAGACGTGGAGGACCCCCAGTTGGTGGGGCACCTCCTACAGATAGAGGACTTGGTGGTGGTGCTCTGGAGGCACCATGAGTGCTATGTTGTACTATTTTGGTATTTATATAGGCCTACGAACCCATTTTGTATATAGGTCAGTGTGACACCTATTTTGTACCCATAGGGGTGAGGGGGGCTCACTTGCCTACGGGTGACATACATTTTGTACCATTTTTGTAAACATTGATCATTATATATAGATATGGATATACATGGTTATGATATCTGTAATGTTCACATGTGATGAGATTTTTTGGTATGTTTTTGTTGATGTCTAATTTATATGCTGTTTGACAGACGTTTGATGCTTTATGTATGTGTGATGGTGTCTTGATGTTATAAATTCCAATCTAACACTAGTTTAGCCATGTTATCTACGATTTAATTGAATTGTCATGGAATATGTGTAAATGTAATTGAATCAAAAGTGCGAGATAAGAGTCTAACTTGCAGGTATTTACGGAAAAGGCAAGGATCGCGAGCATGGTATACATTGTTGAGCTACAGGACGAAAAGCTGGGAATATAATAAGACATTGAGGTGACGAATGTGACAGTGACTGGCCTCGGCGAGGAGGCCAATGATAGAGGTGTATTCTTCTTGGTTGTTGGTTACTGAGACAAAAAATATGCCACTGGAGTGGAGAAGTTCATGTGAGGGGGTATAGAGGGCCCAAACGGCTGAAGCGAGATTTTGTGTCCAACAGCTAGCTCTGTCAGCATAACCAATGTGGTCGGCCGATGGAGGAGACATCTATCAATAAAACGAATGATAGATCAGACATGAGGCGTGGAGGGAACAAAGAAAGACTAAAAAATCTACAAATGTGTACAAAAGAAAAAGCCTAGAGTAGAATGGATACTCTTAGGCGTAAAACCTCTTTAGGTATAACTCGTTGATGGGTTCTTTGAGAGGATAGCCTTCTAGAGAGGCCAGGATGTATGCACCTTTAGTGAGGCAGTGTTGGACGATGTAGGGTCCATGCCATAATGACTCGAATTTCCCATGACCGAGAGTATCGTGAGCGATATCATAGGCTAGGACGAGATCTCCTTCATTGAATGAGCGAAGGTTGACATGGCGGTCAAAGGTGGTTTTAGACCGTTTTTTAGCTTCCTCATTGTTTTGTAATGACGATCGACGATCTTCATCTAGCGATTCTAAGTTCAACAAGCACTGCTCCATTGGAGCAGTGTCAGGTAATAGTTCGATGGCGGTGTGAAACATGGGAATTTTGCACTCGATGGGGAGGGTGGCTTCAATCCCATGGACGAGATGAAATGGTGTAAAACCGGTGGCAGTTTTGACTGTCGTACGATAAGCCCATAACATTGAAAACAACATATGATGCTAATTGGTTTTATGCTTGTTGACAGTGCGTTGCAACATGGTTTTGAGGACTTTGTTGACAACCTCAACCTGTTCATTGGACTGAGGGTAGTATGGGGAGGAAAACTCATGGGAGAAGCCTAACCTTGAGGACAACTTGACGAAGATCTCATTCTCAAAGTGTTTACCATGGTCAGACACTAATTGTAGTGGGACTCCGAAGAAGGTAATTACATGGTTGAAGAAAAAACGCATTGTTGTGTCAGTGGTGTTGTTGAAGGTAGGCATGGCTTCGACCCATTTGGTAAAATAATCTACTACCATGACAATGTACTTGTGTCCATTGCTAGATGGAGTATTGCAAGTCATGAAGTCTATGCCCCATTTGTAGAAGGGGCCGACAATTATGACTGGATGTAGAAGAGCAGGTGGTGCTCGTGCTTTGTTTGCATAAAGCTGGTATTTGTCGCATTACTTAACGACATGGATGCAGTCATGAAACAATGTGGGCCAAAAGTAGCCGACTCAAATGATTTTTTGGGTGGTGGACATCCTTGAGAGGTGGCCACTGCAAGTGCCGCTATGGAAATCATTCAAGACTCTGTCGGCTTCGTCGATGGTCAAACATCAACAGATTATGGTGTTGAATCCATGACGATACAAAATTTCATCGATGAGGAGGTAGCGAGGGGCTTGGTGGTGAATGCGCTGACGATCGTCTCGTGAGAGATGGGTTCCAAACTTCTGTGTCCAAAGGTAGACGAGGAGGTTGCTGCACCAGGGGTCATCCGAGGGGATGTAGAAGAGGTGTTCGTCGAGAAAATCCATATTGATATGTGCATCATTAGTGTCAGAGGGAAATGCCGTGATGAGTTTGGTGAGAACAAGTGCTTTATTTTTTTTGGGAGTTGAAAACTCGAGGTAATATTCCAGAAGGATGACGATCCACCGGGAATATTTACCAGTAATTTGTCATCAACTAAGCAAGTACTGCACGGGATTGGAATCTACCACGACTTTGGTAGTGCGAAGCAAGATGTAATGACACAGTTTATGGACTGTGAGGGCGAGTTTCTCTTCATGATTATATTTCAGGGGTGGTCCTGGAATGTTTTTACTAATGTAGTAAATAACATGCTCACGGCCATCATCCCCTAGTTGGATGAGAACTCTTGCTATCGAGACGGTTGAGGCCGATAAGTAGAGGATGTAGTCACGATCATAGTCGGGTAGACTAATCAAAGGGGCATTGGAGAGCACTGCTTTTAAATAATCAAAAGTAGTTTGGGCATGTTCATCCCATCAAAATGGGATATCATGACGCAGTAAGTGAAGGAAACCATGCACGCGAGTGCTGTATTCTGGGACAAAGCGTCGTAAAAATTTGGCTTTGCCTTGTAGGCTCTGCAGTTGATGCAAATTCCTAGGTGGTGGAATTTCTGTGATATCTTGGACTTTGAGGGGGTCCACTGTGATGCCATGTTGGGAGACGATGAACCCAAGGAGGTGTCTGAAGGTGACACAAAATACACACTTGAGGGGGTTCAAGCGAATATTGTATTATCGACATCATTGAAAGACGACTCATAAGTCATCTAGATGTTGAGTTCGTTTCTTGGATTGAGCAGTGAGGTCATCCAAGTAAGCAAGAATGATGCGAGCAAGATCATGGAAAATGTAAGTCATGGCCCGTCGGAATGTCGCACCTTATTTTTTGAGTCCAAAAGGCATGACACGATAAGAAAAAGTGCCCCATGGGGTAGTGAATGTGGTCTTGTACTGATCTGTTGGGTGGATTTGGATTTGATTGTAGCCGGAGAACCCATCCATGAAGGAAATTGCCTTGTCTCCAGCACAGTCATCGATAATTTGGTCAATGAAAGGTGTTGGGAAATTGTCTTTGGGACAAGTGAGATTAAGATCGCAAAAGTTGGTGCAGACGTGAATAATGCCCTGTTTTTTTTTAACGGGGATGGGGTTGGAGACCCATGACGTGTATGCGATGGGGTATATGAACCCTACAACATGTAGTTTGTCAATCAGCTTTGATAGCCGCTGCTTTGGATGGGTGTAGTGGGCGTTTCTTTTGACATACATGGATGATATATGGCCATGTGTTGATGTGATGTTCAACGATAGAAGGATCGAGGATGGACATTTCTGTATATGTCCATGCAAAAATATCCCGGTATTCCTGAAAGAGATCTTTGTAAGCTATGCGTTCCTCAGGGGATCATGCGATGCCAATGGTGATTTCTTCTATGATCCTTGGTTTGATGGAAATGTTAATTTTGACAGTGGGGGAAATATTGGCCATGTTGCCTTCTTCAAAAGCATCAGGGGAAAGGATAGGGTTGTTGAACTAGTCTATATGCCATGATGGAATGAAATCCTTTGTTTCGATTGTGCATATGGAGGCTTGGCTAGGGGATTTAAAGGCTTCCTATGAGATAAAGAGCACTCAGTTATGGAGCGCATTCCAAGGGAAATCGGGGGTAGTGAGTTCCTCTAGGATATCTTCGTCGTAGTGGAAGATGCGAGAATATAAGGGATTTGGGGAAGTAACCTTGGTGATAGTTACCATGTGGTTGTCTTTAGGTGGGGAAGATGTAGAGGAGGTATCACAACTATAGTGCGATGGAATACTGGACATAAACCAAATGTCTAGACACTGTGGGTTGTAAACTGTGGTTGGGGGTAAGATTTCCTGAGGGAAATCAACCAGAGAATTGGGGGGATTTGGGGGAAAATCCTCAGACAGTCTATCCATGAACCATGGAGGGGTGGGAAGTGATTAAGGTTCAGGGGAGGTGATGTGGACGGTATCTGGAGAAGGAATAGGGGGAATCACTTGCATCATGGGAAGTGAGGTGGTTGGAGGATGTTGAATAAGGGCCATTTGATGACTCCTGTATTCAATGATCATAGGACACCGGTACGTGAAATGATCAAGTGAGTCACAAAGAGATCAAGGGAACCTCATCCTTTCATTGACTGAGGTCGTGACATAATGGATGTCAGTGACGTGGGTACTTGATGACGTGGGTAGAGAAGGGTCTTGCTGAAATTTTTGGCGTAGTATCATTAGTGTCTGCCGAAATTGAGGTAACGCAGGGAAATGATGAGTGCAGTGGCCATACTCTGAACAAATGGCACATGCAAATTTTGTTCGCAACCCTTTACTACCTGTAGTGGGGTTCGCAGTGGTAGTACTAGGTGTGCTTGGTGAAGCGACGAGAGGTGTGGTTGTTCGAGGGAGTTGAATCAAATTGTGTAACTCAGGGAGAGAGGGACATCTATTTGTGGGATGTCCCTCTCTCTCGCAGAGTGTGCAAGGAGGTTGAACTCTAGGAGGAAGTGGAGCAGAGGGATCTTTCTTCTTTTTTCTACCCCCAACTATTGTCGTGGTTCTGGCAAGTGGAGATGAAGGAGGTGTGGTCGGATTTAGTACTGGAATCTGCATTGGGATTTCCTCTGTTTGGGGAGGGAGCGATGGTTGAGGAACCATCGCAAGTGGATGGAGATACCATACCGGAATGGCGAGCACCATGTTGGGAAGGGTAAGTGTTGTGGCTACCTGGAAAGCTTGTACTCCTGGTGGGGGGTAGAAGAAGGGAATTTGAGTAATGTATTGGGGGATTGTCTCCCAAACTGGGATTTGACCCTAGGGGAGAGTGAAATCGGGGATAAGTGGTGTCATAGGGTTCTTAGGGGATTCCTGAGGTAGGAATTCTTCTACTAGTGGGACGTCAGGGAGTGGAGAAGCCTCAGTGAGAGGAATGGTATCTCCAGTTTCAGTTCCATTGGAAGATATGACACACACTTGTGTTGAGGGATGTATGAGAGGTGGTGCTAAATGGTGTTAGCACTCTGTAATTTGCCCAAGGCTGTGATGGCAGTCACAGAGGCAATATCAAAACCACTTCGAGTCTTGGATCTAGCCCTCCAAGACTCAGAGAGGGATCTCTCTGTCTGATATAACTTTGTTTGAAGAGGATATTTGGCTAGTTACACAGAACATAGGATTTGTTTTTAGGAATTGGGTATGGGAAGAGAAAAGAAACCATGGGCTATGGAGTCACTGCAATGAACGATAAAAAATCCATGTCAACAAGCTAATATTTGTAGGGAAAGGTAGAAAACTCACTGGATCCTTTAATTTAAATGAAATGGGTGAGACGAAACAGGTCAAGAAATCCAATTAAACACAGAGCAACTAAGAATTCTGAGTTTAATCTTCAGTGGAAAACATAAAAAACTATACCAAGCCAGAGACAAAGGGTACATTTAAACCAATTATGTTCTTAATATTCTTGGAATAATTCATAGGAAGACATTAATTATGATAACAGAGAAACAAATTTATAGAGAGGGATGCACATCACCAGTCGAAATAGTCACAAGAATCCTGCAACATATCACTGTATTATTGAATTGATGAAAAACACAGAAAGCTCAGTGAGTTGTTTTACAAAAACTCAATCATGGTCCCCTGACTGATCAACCCTTTTTACATTTAAATCCTCTGAATAAATAGGGGAGATCCCCCAAAAATTTGTGTGAGTCAGATTTAACTGCCTCGGCCAAAAATAGTCACAAATCCCCCAAAATCTTGAACTGTCCGCCATGAAAGATGGGCCTATTTTCTGCAAAAAAGGGGTCCAAACATACATCTGTTTCTCTTCAAAACTGACACCTGGGGAAAAAATGAAGGAGTTTATTGTATATGGGCATGTTCTAGACAAAAACCTCCTTCGGTTTCGCCAAATTCACCTCCATCTGGCTGTGACAGCTCCCACAAAATCAAGACTGTAACGAAAAAATGAAAAACTGCAAAAAAGGGCCTCGAAGATGGCTTCGATTATCCCTGCTCATGGCATCTATGAAAAAACTAAGAGATTTTTTTGTTCTTCAGCCCGTGCTAAGAAAAAACCTCTCTTAGATTTTGAAAATCCATCTTCATTTGCCTATAATCGCCTCCGGAAAAAGACATGATGAATAGGCAAAAAATGGTGAAAATTGGGAAAAGCGGTTTTTTTTCGGGAAGGCGGTATTCCAGACCCCCCCTGAGGTGGTAAGAGGTTTTCGGTGGGGGGGGGGG